>JAQMYK010000005.1:29814010-29835137 GCA_030014345.1 Clarias buthupogon
CAGTATAATCGGTCCGCCGAAACTCATCCAGTGAGAAACGTTCCGCGGTGCAAAAATAAGTGCGATTAAAATGCGTTTAAAAAAATTAATGCGTTATTTTTGTGTAATTAATTAATCTAAATTAACGTTAAAGTCCCGGCCCTAATATATATATATATATATATATATATATATATATATATATGGAAGTCTTTAGTTATTACGTATAAATAAGTAGATTAATAACAATTTAAAAAGTCACAGTCCTCCCCCTCCCTCTTGATCACATGGTATGCCTGATCACATGGGACCGCTCGGGCACTTATAAGCCTGCACTTCAGGAGCTTGTGTTAGTTATCGCTTTTTCTTCATCTGTGTTTATAAAAACTTTTACAATTTGCTGATTTAAAGGGAAAAAATAATTTTATGCTCCAGCTCCGGCTACGGTGTCTCTGAACAGAAACACAAACGCCAAGTGTAATTCTACCCGCAGGCGTAAATTTATTTAATTAGGATGGAGGGCGGGGAGTGTGGGGGAGAGGGGTCGGGACAGCAGGACAGGATCACTCTGGAGGATCTGGAGTCTCTCTCAGAAGATCAGCAGCTTTCAGACCCTGTGGGAGAAGACAGGGACATGATGGAGGAACAGCAGGACAGGCTGCTGAGTTACTGGCAGGACGTGGCCAGGGGACACCGGATACATGTGCCGAGAGGTAAAGTGTGTGTGTGTGTGTGTGTGTGTGTATAAATGCAAAAGGAACAAACTCCAACAACTCTGACACTAACAGTTATCAAGCAGATCATCTGCAGCTCCTAAATCCTGATCTTCCTGAGGTCATGATGAGGTCATGATGAGGACATGAGGAGGACATGAGGAGGACATGAGGAGGACATGAGGAGGACATGAGGAGGACCTTAGGGGTGATCGATATGACAAGAATACCAAATCATGATTAAAGACATTTCTACAACACACAATATGTACACAATTTTGTTTCATTTCGATTCTATTTTTAGTAGTTGTACATAGTGCTAAAAGTTTTCTATATTTTCTATATTGTACAATTTATTATTATACTTTATTTCATATTTTATATTCCCATTTTAATATTTTCCTTTTTATACACTATTTATACACACACTGTGTGTGTGTGTGTGTGTGTGTGTGTTCCTTACCCAAACCAGAGCAGGGGGAACACAAGTGTATGCTGTAGTATTATCATTTGTACTAAAGAGCCCAAACCTGTCCCAGCCTGGCAGCGCCCCTGGGCATGGAATGTGTGGTCTTGACCTCAGCCCCACCATACAAATTAAAAAGCCAACTACACCACACCACACACCCCTGTACTGTACCTAACAGCAGTGCCGAACGTCACTAATGACCGTCTTTCTCACCTTCAGCCTCGACCGAGTTATACCTGGACTGCCTGGAAAACACTTTGGATTAAAGCTAAACATCGATGTAAATATCTTAATGCAGCTATAACTTTTTAAAAATGTAATTTAAATGTATATATTTTTGCGCATTTGATGTGGTAAAATGTTGCTGTTCCTCTCTAAACTATTCATAATTTGTGGAGAGCAAATTATTGAATAAAATCACATAAAATAAAGATTATTTATAAAATCATGATGAATACAAACCTGCACTACAAATCAAATCAGCCCTGAGATATCGTGATAATATCGTATCAGGTCTTCCCTGGTGAGTCCCCTCTCTAGTGAACAGGCTTGCGTAGGTCATCCCCTGGACGAAGCGTTTCTTCTCATAGTGTTTGCAAACTCTTAAAACGCTTGTGTGACCCGTTTGGTATTCTGCAGCAACAAAGGGGCTTAAGAGAAATTCAGATGAACGATCGGATCACGAGGACGAGCAGAAGATCATGAGGACACGCACGCAGAGCCGACTCGGAGCAAACCCTGAGCGTTTACAGATGTGACGTAGATCTGTTTAAGCTCCGAGCAGTAAGAGATGAGACACAGGTCTGAATAAATCCATTGTAAGTCTCGGGTCTCAGGGCATGGAGAAGTACGCACTTCCTGTACACACTGGTTCTGATGGAAAGGACTCGAACCACACGGTGCTGACCCGACCCGTGTCCTCTGCCAAAAGACCTACTGGAGACCATCAGAACTGGACCACGCAGCGATGGACAAAGGCGGCGGCCTGGTCTCTTAGCATTAGCATCAAAGCCTTAGAGACGAAAGCTCATCCACAAAAACAGCTTCACAATCATTTATACTTTTTCCTCCCTATAGAGTGAGCGTTCATGTGTGAGAGATTCTCTTACGACGTTTATGTAGTTAATCACGTCTCCTCTGCTTGTCTTACAGATATGGCCGAACCAATTCAGCAGCTAACAACCAATAATAATGGCACCCACCAACGAGAAACCGTTCCCTTCGCGCTGATCTCACGCAAGGAGAAGGTACGAATATTCTATTGTTCAACTCAATTCTATTGTTGCTTTTTCTTGTTCATTATTTATTTATCTCCTTAATTTACTGCATGAATGAATGAACAACAAAAATCTTTCGTCATTTATTATAAATCAGAGAAAAAACGTTATGTGCCCTGTAACACCTACATTTAGGCATTTGGCCGACGCCCTTATCCAGAGCGACTTAGGCCCGAGTCCTTTCACGAGTGTCAAAAACCTTTCACCCTTGTGTGAGCGCGAACACAGGTTAATAAACACATTAATAAAGCATCCTTATTGTCTTGCAGTGCGGAGACGTCCTCTACGAGACACGCTCCTATGGAAAAGCTCACTGGGCCTGCATCACCGCCAAAGAGGACACATACGAGCAGAGCGCCGGCTACGGCTTCATGAGGATCATGAGATACATCTGCCAGCAGAATTCTCAGGGTAACTGCTGTAGATGGAAACAAAAGGACATTTTGATCCCCAGGTTTGCCGAATCATGTGAGCCCCAGCTGTGAGACTGTGTGTCTTTGGCTTTGTGTTCCAGGTATTTATCTGGGCATGACCGTGCCCGTCCTGACGCTGGTGCGCACAGAGGAAGCGAACAGCCGCTTGTCCAGAGCCGTCACTGTAGCGTACTATCTGCCCTCGACACACCAAGCTCAGCCACCGCAGCCTCGCGACCCCGACGTGGTGATTGAGACGTGGCCCGACACTACCGTCTACACCAGGTCAGATTGAGGGGCGACGACCAGACAACATGTTTCATTACGTTATTTAGCTTTAATTTAGGGCTGATTTGTTAAAATGCATTTCGTTTTAGTGTATTTTCTTCTGAAGTGGAGGAACCATTTGACAGCCTAGGGGGGTAAACTGTCGTATAATGGGGGAGACCCAACTGGTGGGAGGGAATTGGCCAAAATGATATAATAAGGGAAATTTAGGTAAAAAATGGATTGTTAGAAATAGAAAATATGTTTATGATTATTTTAATCATTATAAATTAATATGGGAATTTTTTTTATTTATGTATCGTGATTATTTTATGTGGCAAAACATTTATACACTCCAAAACTGATCTTTAAAAATAATAATACATTTTGTATTTAATCAGTAGACATGTTTGCATTTGAGGTGATAGAATGTTGCAGTTCCTCTACAATCCTACAGGTGGCACCTCTAAACTATTTACACACTGACAGGCGGCACATCATCCTAGGAGTAAATTTCTTGTTTAGAATTTAAACAAAATCTAAAGATTTCTAATGAATTTGGACATTTATAAAATCGTGACACTTATAATGTACATAGGTTATAATGAGTAGGTTATGGGAAAATATTTGTTTAATGAAACTATTTTTCTCTCATGTATTTACTTATTAAATCTCGCACAGTATCACAATGTGGTATTCTCATCTCCTGGAAAAGCTGCTTGAAATTTTCCACAGACAAAAATCTGTGTATTTATTGCCAGCTTTTAAAACGTGCTTCACTAGAAAAACACTTCTTTCGATGAACATTTTTACACAAAAATACACAGCCGACGTTAAGCAAAGAACTCCAAGATTCTACCCTGTAGAACCGCAATACAAATCAAATCGGCAGTTGGGCATCATGATACCATCGTATCTGGAGGTTTCTGGTGATTTAAATAAAATAAATAAATGAGATGTAAAGGTTTTTGCAGTTAGACATTTCAGAAATCATTTAAAGTCAGAGCTATAGGAGGAAAATCGGCTCATATTCAAACTTCCCAGATGTTTACTGACTAATATCCACTTAAATCTCTGCCACTGTTGACCAATTTGTACAACTTGTAGATATTCCTCAGTGACAGATGTGCATGTAACCCCTCTGTTAAACATCTGCATGTGAATCAGTACTTTGTGGTGCTCTCCGTGTCTCAGGCCATTCCCCGGTGCTACAAACGAGACCACGCTCATGACACAGATCAACACTCTGGCAGAAATGCTGGATTCCCCCGAGCTGTACGTCACCAACTCCTTCATCGTAGCTGGCTACACCAACCCCGCGGCGGCACGCAGGGTTAACGAGATTTGGTTCATTCGAAGGCAGTGAACGGTTTTTGCACCTGATGGAAACACCTTCGCCTGCACCAATCTACAGCCTGAACACACACGCGGTCCGGAGTGGAGGCGGAGGGCAAGGAACAATCGTTCAGGACATTTGACAAATGAATGATTTGACAATGAACTGGAAATTATTTCAAACCTCTTAGACTTAAAAAAAAAATTTTTTTACAAGATTTTTACACCAAAAACAACATTTCTTTTCTTTCTGTAAAATGTTAACGGCATCAAACTTTTTCACGGTAATGAACAGCGAAACATTCGTTGTGTATCATAACTGAAAGAAAGAGAGTCTTTTAACCAGGAAGATCTAGAAGAGATGAGAGATTTATAACTCGGGGTGAAGTGGAGGGGGAGGGACTTCCTGTACAACTGTCAATCATTCCAGAGTCTCAGGAACATTGAGTCTGATTTTTTTCAGCGTATGCCGATGTTAAAATGTGAGGTAACTTTTACACAGAGCGGCTTGTGAAGGTTGGCTACTTTATCTGCTTTTTTAATTATAATAAAAGCTGTTTTTGAATTATGGAGCTAAATTCCTCGCTGGTGCTTAAAAATGGTGCAGGTCCGTCTGTGTCTGTTTCTTAACATTAATGCTTTAACACTGAAGTACCTTATTATTTTCGTCTTTGCTCTCTGCTTTGCTTCAGTGTATTTGACGTGTATTTATTTTAAGGTATCAGGGTGATGTATATTTTTAGATGTCACTTTGATAAAAGATTTTTAAAAATAGTGCTGCTGCTGTTAATTTTTATTTTCAATCCCAGCTGGATTTAAGTTTCTTCAAAACTGTATGTAAACACAAGATTATATTCAAAATAAATCAGGAACACATTTATCCAGTTAAACCAGTAAAATATTACATTTCTGCGTTATGGCTACACAGGAACGCTCGGGTTCACGTACCTCACATCATCTGTCGTTAACTCTTTTTTTCACTCTTTGTCAGTGTTTTGTAAATCCTATTATGTATTTCTTGTTTTTTTGTGAACCTCTGTGTAAATAAAATGATAAAAACACTGACTGTTTTAGTAAAGAGTGTTTTATCAGACCGTTTAGTTTAATTTTGTCAGAGGGCTGTGTGTGTGTGTGTGTGTGTGTGTGTGTGTGTGCGCGCGCGCGCATGTGTGTGTTGCGCGTGTGTTACAACAGTCAGGTTCCTGAGCGACTGGAGAGTTTATACTGTAAATACACTTATTTGAATATCCATGTAAATGTGCTTGTCAGAAACAGAGTACTGACACACACTCACCGATCAGCGCATGCTGGTCATGACAGAAAGGCCCCAGAACGTCCACCATACACAATACTGGGTGTAATGTTTTGCATTGTAATGTTATAAAATCTGATGAAAACTAGATGATACAGGAGCCCACAGGAGATCTGCATGGTGAAGCTTTTATGCAAAAAAAAAAAAGAAAAGTTTTTAACATCCTTTTACGTTTCCTTTAACTGCTCTCGTACCACTGCCAGTAAACTAACGGAGTACAAAAACAGTAACAGCGAACACTAACCATCACCAGTAGAAAATAATGTTTAAAACACATCCTGTAAATATCTGTTATAAAAAGAATCACTGTCTGCTCTGTTTGATAGAGGCACTGCTATTATTATACATAAGGCCTCATGTATAAGTCATAAATCCTTCACAGGAGCATTAAAAAAATATATATATAATAAAGATAAGGTATTTTAATAATAAAGTTGATTAGCATGCAAGCCAAAATAAAACTGCAGTTTTAGCTCAGCTGCTCTCATCACCCTCAGGCTAGTCTACTACGATGGTCCACAAACTTTTAGTATAATGTATGCTTGGACATACATTACATACGAAATGGGTGGGTTACAGGAGGAAGAGGAAGGTACAATACCTGGGAAAAGACACCCAAACTCACTGTAACTGGATTTAAACCTGCCTTTGATAAACACACTGCTGGGTTTAGTGCATCATCTAGTGGCAGGAAACATGAACAGCACAGACACTCCATTAATCTCTCCAATGGGACAGTTATGATGATGTTATGATGATGTGCTGTTTTTATAATTTCTAGTGATATAAATAGTTGTGTGTCAGAGAAACTAAGATTGATGTTTGTGAATTAAAATGTCCGACACGCTGGGTGGAAAAGTTCAAATAGCTTTATTACACACTTCAGCCGAGAGCTTCTGGTCATTTCGTTCTGCATACTTTCTGGACATTAAATATTTAAATATTTTTTTCTATATCTCGCATTTTATATTCTGTTCTTCTTATTTGCAGTTTTTCTATATTAAAAAGGGTGTCTCTATTTTATTCTTTATTTCCATTCCCTAATTTATTTTTATTAATAATTTCGCCATTTCACAAGCGGTCATATAAGCATTTCACTGCATATCGCACTGTGTATGACTGTGTATGTGACAATTTAAATTTTATTTGAATTTGAGCTGCTAATTTATAAATACACCTACGTTAACTTAGGAACAACTGTTACCCCTGGTCCTATGGTTATGTCCATCCGTATACACCTATCAGACATACGTCTTCACTTTCAAATCAAATGTCACTGACATGACAATCACACCACATACTTTCAATTCAGAACAACTCAATCTCTGCTTTATACCACACACTCACACAGTCCAGTTTATTAGGAACACCAGCGCATTCAGCCAAACAGGAGGCGTTACGGGAAACGTGACCGATCGCAGTGACATGGACGTTTTTCAGAACCTGACATATGGTCTGAAACCAGCGTGAGTTCTGACGAGGAAGACCTGACTGGTTGAAGCTGACAGGAGGTTTAGAGGAACTAGTGGTTATAACCTTCAGCCAGATTCAGAAAAAAACAGAGGAAGCTGAAGCAACACTGTGGACTAAAGTGAAACGTGAGGAGCTGCATGAGCACGGGTGTGGTGCGCGTACCTGTAGGTAGCGAGACTGGTACGCAGTGAGCGACTCTCCTAAAGGGACGACGATCTTATCCACGCTGCGCTGGTGCGAGTGCGCCTGGACGTCCGGGCTCTCCTCTGAGCGCAACTCGATGTGAGAGATCAGCAGGTTGGAGACGACTTGCTGCACTGCCTACACACACACACACAGACACATCACATTGTGTGTGTGTGTGTGTGTGTGTATGTTATGTAATGCTCAACTGGAACACCCCTCCTGATGCTGATTGCCTTTTTTAGTTACAACATCAGGACACACCTTCATGTCGGCCCCAGGTGTCGCGCTGAGAGCCAGGACGCGGAACTGCTTCGTCTGGTTCCATAATTCCCGCACCACCTGAAGAGGACGCACGCACAGACACACACCGCTTCACACACATATATTTACTGATCTCCTTTTAAACACCGAATGAAAGCGACAGGTACCTGACAGTACGCGTGATTCCCTGACGCCTTGTGGGCTTCATCGATGACCACGCACTTGATCTGAGCAGCAGGACACGTGTCCCGGGACAAATCGTTCACCATGACCTGCGGCGTCAGGAAGAACACCCGTCTGGAACGCCACAGCTCTCTCCTCTGCGGAGCCGGAGTGCTGCCTGAAAAAAAATAATAAAGAGACAGAAAAGACGATGGAATGAATTCGAGTGTCGGTTTACTGAGAGGAAACGGTCCGAGGAAACAGTCCGAGGAAACGGTCCGCGTCACCTGTCAGCTCGGCCATGTGCTGCTGAGGAATCCCCATGACCCTGTAACACGCCTCGATCTGCTGAGCGACGAGGGGCTTCGTCGGAGCCAGGAAGACGATCCTGCCGTCAGGATACCAGCGGAAGAAGTTATACATCACCACCGACGCGATGAAGGTCTTCCCCAAACCTGTGGGCAGGCACACCAGCGTGTTCTGGAACAGGGCTGCTTCTGAGATCTTCAGCTGATAATCCCGGACAGGGAAGTTAGTCGGGTAGATCCATATTCGTCCCGATGAGGCGTCGAAGCCGGGAAGATCTGAGCAGACGTCTGGAGAAACGTCAGACGACAAATTGGATTGGTTTCCTTCTAAACTTTTTTCAGCTTCATGTACAGCTACGAGGATGAGATCATCATCCATCTCGTCCATGTCCTGCTCCATATCCTGTTCCTGGTGGACCAAGGTCCGTTTTCCAACTTCGCCCCAGAGCGAACTCGCTGCATGATCACTTTCCTTTCTCTTCGCCTTCACCTGGCTGCTCGCGCCTGCTCTTCGCCTCTGAGGTATCTTCTTCCCCGGGTCTTTTCTCTGAAACGCCGTCTGAGGAACAGCCGAACCCCAGGTCTGGAATAAAGTCTTCTGATTTGCACCGCTCATTTTATTAAAAATCAACCCTCAGGACAGGACATTCTCCTCAAACACCACGAGGTCTCCAGATCAAATCTCAAAGATGTCACTGGTGTGACAGGAAGTTCTCCTTCACCAGACAGGAAGTTCAGCTCCAGCTGTGATGTTCTTGAACTTTATCTAGATAACATCTTGAGTCAGAAGTTGTTTGGTGATAAATCACAGAACTCCAGAACATTCTAACATGTCGTTTTCTGACATTTATATTCTCGACATTCTGCATTTATTTGGCTAATAACACTAATACTGAAAACATTAACAACAACTACGAAACCGTATATTATCGAACAGCAGTGTTTTGTTTTAAACCTCCATTACAGTTTATCAGACTCTAACAGTCAGGCTACAATGCTAACGTGCTAACTGTTTGTTGTGTTCCGTGTGCGCGAGCTCACGGCTTGAGGCTCAAATGTAGCGCGCGGACAGAATGATGACGAGCTCTTCTTCTTCTTCTTCCCGATAAAGACGGTGACATCAAGCGGAACGTTTGTCTTTAGTGCCACCTATCGGACTGGAGTAAAAACCGAGTATAATTAGACTAAAAAAAAACACACTACAAAAACTTTGGAGAATGACACAAATATTCATTTTCACAAAGTCTGCTGTTTCCGTGTGTTTTATCAGATGTTACTCTGGTATAATGAAGTATAATTACAAGCAATTCATAAGTGTCAAAGACCTTTATTGATACAGTAATTACATCAAGTTTATGCAGAGTCAGTATTTGCACAGTTGACCACCTTTTTCAAGACCTCTGAAAGAATTTCTGGGTTTTTGTTTGTCCACCCGCCTCTCGAGGATTGACCACGAGTTCTCAATGGGATTAAGGTCTGTGGAGTTTCCTGACCTTGGACCCAAAATTTCCATGTTTTACTTCCCGAGCCACTTAGTTATCACTTTTGACGAGGAGCTCCATCATGCTGGTGAAGCCATTGTTCATCATCCGTCTGCTCTTGGATGGATGGGAGAAGTTGCTCTCGGAGGGTGTTTTTGTACCGTTCTTTATTCATGGCTGTGTTCTTGGCTCCATCAGTCCTGTGTCACGCCAACAGTAAAGCATCCTGAGACCATTCCTGCGCGAGGTAGCTTCTCTTATACTGTACAGGGTCATGGAAGGCCTGGAGCCTCTTCTACCCAGGGGGGGGGATCACAAGGCCGGGCCACACCCTGGATGGGCTGTGAGCCATGAATGCACCGGTGTCTTCTTGCTTGAAAACCCTCCAATGTGGCTGAATCAAAATAAGGATGGCACAACCAGTTATTAGTTTTAGAGGCAATTACTTCTTCACATAAGGCCAGGCAGGTTTGGACAGCTTTTTTTTTGTTTTGTATTTACTTGGGTTATCTTTGTGTAATATTACAATGTGTTTCATAATTTAAATGTGGGAAAAAAATGGGGGGTCTACAGACGATTCCTTGACTTGGTTTGTGCTCTGACATGCACCGTTAACTGTGGGACCTTATATAGACCGTTGTGTCTCTCTCCAAATCATGTCCAAATCAACTGAATTTACCACGGGTGGACGCCAATCGATTTGTAGAAACATCCCAAGGATGATCAGTGGAAACAGGATGTATCTAAGGTCAATTTTGAGTGTCATGGCAAAGGGTGTGAATACTTATGTACAGTACATGTGATTTTTATTTTATTTTATACATTTGCAAAGATTTCAAACAAACTTCTTTTATGTTGTCATTATGGGGTAATGTTTGTAGAATTTTGAAACGTTGCTGTAACAGCACAATGTGGAAAAAGTGAAGCTGTGAATACTTTACTGATGCACTGTACACACACACACAGACGCGCACACACAGACGCGCACACACACAAAGCAAAGATGAAATCATCAAGGTTTACTGAAATAAAACATTTTAATATATAGATCAATCTTTTTCATACACCATGTTGAGAAACATATTCAATATAAATTAACATCTCTGAAACTTTATTTAAAGACTGGCACTAGACTGAATTACAGACCTGGGCGTAAATTCATCTGTAGACTAGAAATATAGTTATTAGTTTGAAGCTAAATTCCTCCAAATGTTTTGTTTAGCCTGTTAACGTTCACCAAAAATATGGCTGCTTACATCCAGAGTTAAATATCTGTATACATCAAAATATATATGTTTGTTTTTTCCACTAGAAATATACTCTTCACTCCACTTCTATATTTGGTCATGCAAAAAGGACAGGTAGGTAAGACAGGTCCAACTTATCAGTTAATAAATCATTATGGATACACACTCGTACACGTCACGTTAGATACCGCAAGTGAATATAGCGTATATGAAGCTAATACTGTGCCGTTACACTTCATAGCTACACGATACAAAAGTGTCAGGAAATCACTAACGCACAAAAGGTTTAAAACAACCATTTAAGAATCCTGGTAGAAAAGTCACATGACACAAAACTTACATTCTGCATCATTGAACGAGGACACGTCGAGATTTCTGTAAAAACCCAATAAGAGGAAAACAACATCAACAAATCACAGAATAAAATATATACCTCAAGTCACCACGACGACCGTGCTCATGATAGCGTTAGTGATTCAAAGTGCGAAAGGGAATTTTAAACCTGATACACAAATAGCTAAAATCTACAGCGAACTCCTTTAAAGTTCAGGACTTTTTACACAACATTTCTGCTCGTTTGTAAGGGATAAAAACTCTGATTGGTTTATTTTAAAGTGCAGGCACTGTGAGAAACGTGAGAACATCTCTATTTTCAAGTAGTCTGTCAGCTCAGAGGGTCTGCAGGATCTCGTTCAGGCTGGTGGAGATGTTAGAAGGTTGAGAAGCAGCGTGATTCAGCAGCAGCGTCGTGCCCATGTGAGCGTGCAGCGATTGGCACAGGTTGGCGGTGGCTCCTCTCACGGTGCCGCTCCTGCCGTGGACCGTGCCGCTCTTGCAGGAGGAGCCGAGGAGGTGCCAGAGCAGAGGGAACGCTTTCTGCTCGACCAGCTGGGGCTTGCGGGGGTATAGATCTCTGACCAGCTCTGAGAAACAGAGAGACCGAACAGGACACACAGACACAGGGTAGAGTTATAGAGCACAGGGTAGAGTTATAGAGGCAGTTCACATGTTCAACACGTTCACAAATAACTGACTGAATAAGTAGAAAATAAAATCATAATATGCACAAGTCCAACCTCAACCTGACTGGTCTTCAGAGAGCTGGGCAAAAGCAAAAGCTCCCAAACATCAATGAACCCAAATTCTCTAAAATGACGCTAGACATTAATAACTAATTAACTTCAGTGCAAAATGTTCACTTTAAGTTACTGTGCTGAAGCTTCTACATGTTACTGAATTATAGAGTGTTTTTAACTCATGGTAAAATAAAACATTGTCTATTCAAGCCCTATTTATTAATTTTTTTTATATTAAAAATAAATAAATAGGAGGGTGTACTTTCTTCTTCTCATGACTCCATGATTCTTACATTTTTTCATTTTCTCCATTCTACACATCATGGTGATTTATTAATATATTAATATTTGATTGTAACGGCTAACTTTCAATACAAATCCCAACGTGACTGTGTTAAATAACTCAACGTCGTCCCTCGTGCAGCTTCAACTGTGTGTGTTTTCTCTTTAGATTATTATTATTGTAAAAAGTGCTACGGGCATCTAGAAGTAATTAATGTTCCAAAAATGATTTTTTTTTTCCCCCAAGCAAAACTTAATGAGAAACATCAGAACGTCATCATTTCTGCCAGTACACAGCCGGGGTGTTTCTAGTCCCATATCTCAGTAAACCTGCGGAACGCACAGAACTCTTCTCCGGGCTCTAGGAGGATCCTGAACATACCTGCAACTCTGTCTACAAGGTCCAGTTTAGCCTTCCCACTGAGAAACTGGGCCTTTGTGCAAAATGGCTGAAGTAGCAAGGTGTTGTCTGAAAAAGAGAGAGTACAGTGTATGACTTATACGTGAGTACTTCATGAAAATGATCACATGTTTTCAAATGAGTTCTAATCCTACAGCAGATGAGAAACGTCTAAAATCTGTTCTCTATTTTCTGTTCCAAACTGAAACACTGCTGTATGTGTGTGGACGTTAAACTGCAGAAGAGAACTCGCTCACCCAGGTTCTCCACCAGTGCTTGGACGGCCCCCGTCGCAGCCGCGTAGATGCCGTTGTTCTTCGAGTTGAGGTGATTGTCCACTACGGCTGGAACAAGGATGTGGACCACTGGGACCAAGTTGTCTTTAAGGATGGTGATTATCTTCTGTAAGGCTTCCAGCGCGTAGAGGTTCACTTTGCTGTTCGATTCCTGCAGCCGTTCTTTGAAAGCATCAAACACCTGGTTTGGTGAAAGACAGAAACAACGTGAGCTACAAACCTGTACTGTGTATACACTCACACGGATTTCACAAAGTCTTCCATCTGGAAATCACTGAGATTTTGGAAATTTGAAATGGCACGCATGCGCACATCGATACGTCTTCGCTCGTGCCATTCTGGGTTAAAACACATCATGAGTTTGTGCGAGTGCTTGTTAATTTCAAACCATGGATCTGATTTTAAGCAACAACAAAAAAAAACCTGTATGAAGCAGTTAGTCAGTGATATTTGTTGAGTTGAGGTCCAGAAGAAGGAAGAAAATCCCTGTCCTGATGGTGAATAATCGTCAACGAGACAGTCCGAAATTGCTCTGAGACAAAATGGCGTCTGTGCAAGCGTGCAGTAAACACCATGTAGGGTTGTCCCCCTCTCTCCCGGGTTGGGTCACCGAGATTCTCCTCATGATTGAAAGGCACAGTCTCATATAATGTGGACCCAAAACACCAAAGCTGTGTTTTTTTCATGTTTTACATTGTATATTCATGTCAAAGGCGTATAAAACTCACTTTGGCAGACTTAAAAACAAATCCGACTTACGAACATGCTCGAGGACTTACTATACTGGGACGATTTTTTAATGGGAATATGCTACCCCTAAATTCTCCAATAAGTAGATGTTATAATAAAGTGTCAAAACATTCTCCACTTACTGTTATAGTACATTTACACCTTTAACATTCTTCCATAATGTAGTGTAAATCTATCAATTCACTCTTTGGAAGCATTTTCTGATCTGCTTGTTCACATTCAAGTCTCATGACCATGTATGGGATATATATCTGATCTAGGACCACAAACACAAGTGATTCAGATCCAATCTGAAAAACATCAGATTTGTGCGTTCAGCCAGCAAATTAAAATAGATCTTGGTTACATCAGGGCAGTAACGTGAACGCCGCCTTATTCTCACTCTCTCACAGATCACTTCTTTAAGCTACTAACAGCACAAAAATAAATAAATAAATGGATGTCTGAATAAATTACCGGGAACATGTTGCCCATGACCATATAAGGGTTTTCCTCACAGTCAGCCACCAGCTGGTCGATGCCCCTGATTCGTTCCCGGAAGTCTTTGGAAGCCAGCAGGGCTCTGAGCTGCTTGACGTACTCAGTTTTGTCTGCGATGCTGTGGAACTGAGCTTTGCTGCCGTCTTTGCTGGAATACAGACGAACATAAAAAATTTCAATCAACCTAAAAAACAAACATCTGATCTGATTATCCCCAACATTTAGAAACATGTACCTGCTGGAGAACTGAGGCTCGCGGGTGAGAGACGAGGCGCGCACCAACCCACCGCCGGACATGGAGCGCCTGCCGCGAGCTGAAGGCGTGTCCTGAGGAATCTCGCCCAGACCCTGAAGATCACATTCATTAATCAATCCCGCACCGCTGTGGCGAGCCAATCGTATTGCACCGACCAAATGAACCAGAGCTCCACAGAAGAACAGAAGCAGTTAATCAGATGTACCTTGGTCTTCAGACTGGCGACGGTGTCCCTGATGGTTGCCAGGTCTTTGGCAGGGATGTACTTTTCCACCATCTTGTCAAAGTCACGGTGAGACGACAGGAACAGCAGCATTTGCCGACCAAAATATCTGAAAGGAGGAATGTTAACGAAGGCGCGGGTCAGAAACGCAGTACAACGTTTAGACTGATCGGGAGCGGAGGATGAGGTCCAGGCTGTAACCAAACTCACCTGGTTTCCTGTGAAGAGTCCTGCGCCAGCTTGGAGACAGCAGGTAGGATCCGGTCAGTGAGATCTTTAGCGCCGGACAGTAAGCGGCCAGAGCCAATCTTCTCCACCAGTGTGTTCAAGTGCTGAGCGGTACACTTCCTTACGACTGCGTTCAAGTGCCTGTTAATGACAGGAAGCGGACGAGAGAGAGAAGAAAACAACATGCCTATTTTAATATTTTGTTAATATAATCATAATTGCGGTAAACGAAGGAAAATCTGAAACTAATGAGTTATTAAACAGACAAAAGTTTTTGGACACCTCTCTGTTACACTTTTTTTTTTTTAAACTACACAGATTTGAACCAATCCTGATTACATCAGCATACCCGAGTCCGCCAGTGAGTAGTGCGTTCATGCTGCGTGTGGCCGTGCAGTTCTGCACCATGCTATCCAGAGCTGCATCCACATCCTGCCTGATGAACGCGTTGTACTCTCCGGCTTTGTGCAGCAGCACTCTGGCTGTTCCCTCCAGCTCCTGGTCCATTCCCTTCTGCAGGCCGGAGTACAGCTCGCCTAAAGTCACCACGGCGATGCGGGACACGCTAGAGCGCAGGTTCCGAACCTGCGAAGCAAGACAGCACACCGAGCGTTTATACACAACCCAGACCTGACTGATCGTACGAACACCATCATAACTCGGACACGGACGACCACAGCGGCTCTGCGTGATGGATATTTACAAGTCCGTCTATATCCATTAAGCCATGGAATGAAAATGTTCTTTATTTTCCTCTAACGTCATTCTTATTCTATAATTCTGTTCCTCCGGATGTAGAAAACCAGAATTCTGATTATTTCATCATTTAAATACTTGCAGCTCAGTTGAAAGCAAAAGCATGTCTTACCTCCTGAATAAGAGCAAGGCAGACATCATGAAGTCTACAGCTAAGCACATCAGAGTGATACCGCGCCAAACAGCGCAGGCACGTGAGACCCTCGATTTTCTTCTCCCTGTAGGAAGAGACAGGATTTATTACTGAAACATGGGGATTATTAAGAGCGTAACTGCAAGCGAGCACTTTTTACTTCTAGACATCACAGTGCGGCCCCTTGACAAAGTCACTTATATCCTTTACATTTGTCAATGTTTTTTTTTTTTTTTTTTGCTTCCAACACCTCATCTTCAGGGAGGTGTTCACTTGCTGCCTAATACTGTACAACCCACCCACTTTCAGGTGCTGTTGTAACCAGATACTATGAGAAAGGCCGTATATAAACGTCTGATTTTTATAATAAAAACCTGCCATTCAGCACACCCGGTATCCATGGTAACGCGCCATTATCACACACAGCCGGGTAACCACAGAAAACATAAATTGTTCCGGTGTAAGAAGATAAAATTTGACTAGAGAATAGACAGACACAGAAGTGACGCAAGAACAACATTCCTTAATATCAGACATTTAAGATGTAAATCCTGATGAGTAAACCCTGAGCACTTTAACGATGGATCAGTCAGTCTGCGTGTCCCGTTAACGCTGCGCCCTATAAGAGGCGGCCTCACCAGTCGTCTAAGCTGAGCAGTCTGAAGCCCTGCGTGAGAGCGAGCTCAGGTCTGGAGAACGGTCTCAGCTCCACCTGCTCGTTGGGATCCTTCTTTTGGGTACCCGGTATGATGTCATCTAAACAAAAATGTTGAGAAAATGATTCTTTATATATGGACCTGTCCCCGTTTCATGAACATATCCGTAACATTTTATATGACACTGACGTATTACCCGAGCTGTTGGACAGGGACGGCTGTGCTCTGGTCAGACTGGGGGCTCTTCTCCGCCGAGGGAGCGTGTGTCTGCTCGGGACGCCTGTGGGAGGGCTCGGCTGATGATGGGGGCTGGAACATTTCTGAGGATTCTGGGGTCCCTGTGCACCTGTAGAACTTCTGGGTGATTCCCTTTTGATGATTTCAGTCTTACTGGAGGGTAAAACGCTACCGTTCAGCTGAATCTCTGGAAACAGGATGGAATTACGGCGAATTATTATCTGCTAGTCAGTGAAAGCACGAGGAGCTGCGACATGAGGACGTCATCAAACTCTCACCTCTCAGAGACGCTGCTTCATCTGGGGTCACCTCAGCTGTTACACGTCTACGGCTTTGCCTCATTCGCGGTGTGGGCGGGGCTTCTTGCTGTTCTAACCAGTGGTGCCGCATCTTGTCCCTCGTGAACTTGGACAGCTTCACCCTGTCCTGTAATTACAAGTTTAAAATGTCTAGAAGCAGAGATAAGACGACACCCCTCAGCCGGGGACAATCAGCAGCACAAGACTTACGTGTTACGTGAAAGATTAAAAACATTTAAATAATTAAACAAGGCGGATCCTGTGCATACGCCCATGTTTGGCAGACATTAATGAATATTAATGAGTACGCAAATAAAATGGTCACGTGACACTGTGTCGAAAACACAAACAAGTGAAGATTTTTCTTGGCAGATTCCGTAAAATGCTCGTGTCGGCTCTGTGTCTGTTTTGAAATAAATTATAACGATGTCTCAGGTCATGTGATCTCAGGGCCACAGAAGGGAGGTTGGGCCTAATTAGCATATTAAAATTACAGGCTGCACAAAACTATTTTAAACAATTACTTCTTATAGATAGATGTGCAAGGCCAAGACAATACCGGCATCACTCGTAATTTTTATGACTATTCTTCTTATTAACTAATTTGCTATGACCAGGGGGCGTGGTGACGTAGTGCTTAACACTGTGGTCTCGCGTCTTGAGGGTCGAGGGTTCGATTCCTGTGTTAACTCGAGCATAAGGAGGATTGTCTCACCGCTCCGTCTTCAGCTTCGTCATCAGAATCGAAGTGACTTCCAGAGACGGCGTGGCCGTACACTCCAGCTGGTGGCTCGTACGAGGCTTTGTTCACGGACCCGTCCTGCTCGGGACACGCCGCTACTTCGAGACGACTCGGGAGAACCATGCTGCCAAAAACCCCTGCCACGGGTAAGGGGTCGGTTTAGGGTAAAATAAAAAAATAATTAAAAAATCAAGCACATCTTCATAAAAGTGAGAATAAAGCTCACATTTCCAGCAGAACGCTTGTACTTACCCCTGCCAACTACCCCCTCAGACATGTCATTAACACCAGAGGCCTTTGTGCTGTGCAACTGAGATCCTGAAACACAGAGACGCTGCCATAAACACTACTGCTGATTATATTTCATTACCTTATGATACAGAGAGTAAGAGGAACAAATAGAGGAGGCAAGTTTTGAACAAAAACTAATTTCCAGATCTCTCCGTCGCCTCTTAGACAAATTCTATTCATGTCGTCTTCCTTATTCCTTATACAACAAAGGTACAAAGGTAGAGACGGCTAAAGTGTGGAGTGGGTGAGAGAGATGGCGCGATTCTCTCTGCTGTCAATCACAGAGACTTCGCGTGACTGTTCATGTGTTCAGCTGCTGTGTGATGTTGCCCAGGCAACAGGCTGAAAAGGTGCGGTGGCTGGATTCAGGTGTCTCGCAGGAAGTACACGTAACTTTATCCCTCAGTGAGTAGCTGCTGTTTGATAGGCGCGAGATAAAAATCCAAAATTCCACTAAAGACAGGTCTTCAAACACATTTATTTAAATTCCACGCAGCACCCCTGATGCGGAGAGGGACTCACCTTTGGCCGGCCTCAGAGCTCTGAGCGGCTCGCGTCCTGCAGGTCTGACTTGCGGAGGTGGAGACGGGTCTCTTGGCTTCTCCTCTGCTGCTCCGTTAGAGTACGATACTCTCTGACCGACGACGCTGACGCTCACGTCAGTACAGAGCTTCTCCTGCTGTACGACACCTGTGGTAGAGAACACACACACACACAGAGACCTGAAACGTCTTCACACTGAACACACTCACCAGAGAGGAACCACGGCGCGTCTGTCTCCTGTAGGCCATTGTATGGAAACACACCTTGAGGACCGGCTTCTGTGGAAGAAGGAGTTTTCTTCCTCCCTGATGGAACTCTAGTGATCCGTGTTCTCGTTGTCGAGTTCCTCGGGCTGCAACCAGGAATTTAAGCTTTTTAATTGGTTTACACATTACTGATGTTGTTCAGTGTAAATGATGCTGTAGTGTTAGTATGGAAGTATTTATCAGACCAGGGTTATCTCTAAAAACTATCTGTCTATACACAAACACATCAGATTAAACCCGTACCTGCTCTTGGTGCCGTTGATGGTGGGAGTGGTGGGAGAGTAGAGGCTGGACAGGCTGCTCTCACTCAGCGGGCTCGTCAATGACGGAGACGTCGAGTCGAGGTTCGGCTCGAGTTTAACAGCCGAGTCTGGACTGTCCGGATCCGGCTCGGAGCCGCTCGCGTTCGCCTTCGCTCGCTTCTTAGCTGCGCTGTTACGCAAGGAGCGCAGCGAGTTCATCATCTGTCATAAAAAACAAAACACATACATGAATGCACATTGAGCCTAATAAATCTCATCCAAATACCTACACTGCTTTAAACCAAAGTATTAAAAAAAAACTAATCAGCTTACAGTTTACATGTATAGCGCGCATGCTAATAGCAACCGGACAATAAATGTCAGGAAAAAAATGTAAGATGCTTCCGAGAGAGCGAAAACTCAACTCCGACCACGCACCTCCTCCTTGTCCACGGGCTCCTCATCCGGGTCCTGCAGGTTCAGTCCGGTCAGGTCGAGGTGGAGATTCCTGCTCCGCTGATCCCTCGGGTTCCCCAGCTGCGTGATCGGGGAGACGGGTGGAGAGGACCTGACCGCGTTCAGAGCCTGAGGGAACGACGAGGACGACGCAATACCGGTTCGAGAAGTGTGCTTTGGAGAACACCTGGAGGAACCGGCCTCACCTGCAGCAAGGGTTTGAGGTTTGGGTTATGAGCATGCCGGTGTGTGTACTGTGTGAATGTAACTCTGCGCTCTAAGACACGAGGTTCTCCTGGATCACACCGTCAAAAAAACACCAGACAGGAAGTGAAAACTGTGTTAAAAGAACTGCTGATCCATGATTGGACGTATCCAGCGTTCTAATGCTGAGTTTATTGATATAGAACCCTGGACAGTAATGTGTAGAATCAAATAGTTTCTGAAAGATTGCAAGATAAAATGCATTATTATACAATTTGTAAAGTACTGTGTCTATCTATTATAAAGGAAGTAAACACCCAAGAAACACCACAAGCACCCAGACACCTCTGTATATTAATTACAACCTTATAATCAGCTTTGTAAATAAAAATATGTTTACATGGGGACAGGTAAGTTTGGAAATTTTTTTCCTTTAATAAGTGAAACCTTAATTATCTTATTAAAGATTTAATTATATTTGTTTAATAAAATTAGTTTAACGATCGCAATCAAGTGTGACAAACTAAAAAAATAAATAAACTTTTTCACAACAGTGTATACGCAACATACTTACTGTCAACCTCTACTGTATCCTGATATAAACTATAATAAACCTAAAACAACAACACTGTATTTTCCCGTTATGTGTGACTTCGACTCCGCCCTCACCATTAGTATTCCTCCACGGACTGGGCTCCCTGTGTCGAGGGCTTATCTCCCGGTTGTTGGGCCAGGTGTTGGACATGGAGAGGGCGGAGTCAGCGTGGGATCTGCGGGACAGCGTGGGAGTTAACTGCACCCCGGGCAGACTGGCCAGAGGGTAGGAGGGCAGCAGAAAGGAGCCAGGAGGAGTGGGATTAGAGGGGAGAGAGAAAGTACGCTCCACGTTGGAGTTTCCGGACCCCGGGAGGCGACCCGTCCTGGGAAGACCTGCAGCAGAGAGAGAGAGAGAGAGACGGACTTATCGGCGGTGTAATCTGTGACGGCGGGGTAGGGCTGCACGATACATCGTTTCAGCATCATCATCGAGATGTACGCATGCGCGGTAGTCACATCGCGGCAGTCAAAATTGTGTGTGTCTGATTTAAAAATGTCTTTCTACACTTTCTATTCACGGATCTATATTTGTTTAATATAAAGTAACTCATATTTAAGGGTTCTTTAAAAACTACAAAGCACACGTTGATTCACCTACTTCATGCATGCAGTCTCTGTGTGCGCATGGCGAAATGAGCGCGGGATGGGAGAAAAGCGCAGAAATGGAAGATTTGGTCACAAAAAGAAATGCAACGTCGGTCATATTTGAAGTATTTTATTTTGGATACAAAAAGGATGATGCTAACCAAAAACATGTGCTTTGTCAGGAGTGCCTGGCAGTTGTTGCCACAACTCGCGGAAACACTACGAATTTGTTTGACCATTTAAGTC
>JAQMYK010000005.1:29860627-29872374 GCA_030014345.1 Clarias buthupogon
CCATCACTCTGGAATAGGGTCAGTCTGGACTCATCAGGTCACATGACCTTTTTCCACATCACTCCAAAGTCCAGTCTGTACTCACTAACAAGTGGTTTTCTCATGTCTATTAATCATAGCCCTTCTTGTCCATTTTTTACGATGCAATTTCATCAAGCATTTAAGTGATCTATTTATGTTTACATTTTTTCCGACCACAAAGCTGACGGTTCTGCACTATTCCTCCAGGCTGTAACAATGTCATATCAGTTCTTAACCCAATTCTAATAATTTCACTGATTTCCTCATTTGTTTCTCTTGCTTAATGTTGGACCTGAAAACTCACTCGTCATAAATCTGCAGCTTTTAATGTAATAATCCAACAAATGCAATAAATAGCTTTCAGGGATTTGTTAAGTTTGTGGGAAGTTACAAATGCTAAGCTTTCAAAACTGTAATAGCCTCCCACAAATGTAATATTGCGTTAGTGGGATATTTATTGTTACATTAAAAGCTGCAGATTTGTATTACTTTGTCTGGTGTTACACTTCCATGTTCCCAAAGCCACAGTTTCTAGGGAACTATAACCTCCATGGCCTATATAATAATAAATCCAAATTATCCCGGGTCCCAATGTTACAACCTCACAAATGACTAAAGTATCTCCCAACATCAATGTGTATTAAATAAGTATAGATTTTGATCATGAACTCTGGCTATTTTTTCCTCCCAAATCTAATCATCTGTCCCCATCCCGTCTCACAGAACCACTATCAACTGACTTTCACATGCTTTCTCTGAGACACACAAAGCCAGGCAACCTTTATGACATGTTGTCCAAATGCTGCATCACAGGGCAGCACAACACACCCAGAGGAAAGCATTATCCGCCCTCTTCCACACAAAAAAAAATAGATGCCCACGATGTGCAAAGTGTAACAGTGATTGATTGTAGGACAGAGTATACCCGCCGCCCCTTCTGGTTTGCTTCCAGGAATGGCCGTGCTGTCCTCTCTCTACAATCAGGCAAACACTTTCCTGTTGCAGCACTCAGGAGCCGAGCCATGTTATTTTAAATACTAGGATACACCGTACGTCCCTGGGAATATAAAGCGGCAAAATCGAAGAGTTGTGATATACGTTTGCAATGAATTATGGGGAATACGCTCAGCCGTCTTGGTCTTGCTAGAAGGGATTTGATGCGATTAGCATTTGGGATGCTCATTAAAATGGTCCTAGTCAGAACACTAACAGACATGAATCCGAGACATGAATTACACAACCTGTCTCTTGGGTTTTAATCGCTCATGTGAGAATAATTGGTATAATCATACACTCAGAGGCCAGCTGAGGTCTTTTTATTTTTTTTAAATAAGAGTAATGATGCACCACTTCATCCTATGATTGGATCAGAGTAACTAAATTCAAAAAGAATACAGTACACAGAAACAAAACCTCTTCCTCTTGTACAGACATTGATTAGATGTACAAGCCTCTGGAGACCGTGTTATGATCTGGGGTTGCTTCAGTCGCTCAGGTCTAGACTCAGCAACATGATGTGGCTATAACATTAAGTCAGCTGACCACCTGAATGTACTGAATCACCAGGTTATCTGATTTTTTCCCCCGGATGAAACGGACATATTCCTAGGCAGTGAAAGAGTGCTTCTGGGAGCATGAGGAATCATTTTCATGGGTCTTGACGTTAACCACACTGGAAGTCTTTGGGATGTTGGAAGAGTGGTTTGATCTCTCATCATTAATACAAGATCCCAGCCAAAAATTGATGTAACTCTGTATGGAAATAATTGTTGTGACGGCGCATTAAATCATCAAATAAATTCCAAAGCAAAGGCACATCGTAGTCCAAGTGAAAGGCAATCCAGTGAAATATTATTGTGCAAAGTTTTTTTTTTTTGGTCAGACTGTCTGAAGAGTAAAGATCAGGAGCCTATCATAAGATAATTAAAAAATCACTTGACGCTCATGTTTGTGGCTTCTAATCGATCCAGCAGCCGATCAGAATTGAGAGGAATAGTTTCGGTATTCAGATGACCGTGGCAGGTGAGGCTTGTGGCCAGCTAGTTCAAAATGTCAGAAAAGAAGAAGTTTGATTATGGTGCTCATAAAAGATAAATGTTACATGAGAAAGAGCTTTGTGGTTTGGAATTGGTTAAAGAAAAAAAAGAAGCTGTAAATGAGAAAGACGGTGGAGGCGGAGCCATAGATTTTTGCTACGGTGGGGTCACCCCCGGTCACGGGGCCTCGGAGCCAAGTACGTCTGGTTCTACTCGCTATAGAGAGAAAATAGAAGGGGAGGATGAGCAGACAGGGGGAACATTACCTGGAGGAGCTGGAGAAGACGAGGTGTGTGTGTGTGTATGTGTGTGTGTGTGTGTGTGATTCACAGGGCCCACTGGGGACAGAGATGAACTATTCTTTTGATATGTTGTTTTGTGTGCTGTTATTATTGGTGTTTCTGCAGACAGACTGGAATCAAACTTTCACGCATCTTGGTTTTATAATCACCTCGGCTAGTCCTTCAATTTATAAGTTAATGTGTGTATGTGTGTGTGTGTGTGGTTGCTATTAAAGTGATTAGACTGACTTGTGTGTTTATGCTCATGTAGGCTTAAGTGAATTGGTCATCTCATAATATAAATATTGTTGTGTTTTCTGGCTCAGAGAGGGACAGGTCACCTTTGTGTGTCCCGAGAGACACAGATATGTTTCTCGCTGGTGACGCACACAGCTATTACAGTTTCATTGTGAGACTTTGGAGGGGGTGTTTGGGGGGGGGGTATGGACTTGTCCCACTGTCTGAAGAGCGTTGTGTGAATCTGATGTCAATGTAAGCCAACTGTTTTTCTCTCTTTTTTTTGTGTTCTTTTCTTTGTTCTTTTTTTTTTTGTCCATGAGTCTCTGTCTGTTCTCTGAAGTGAGGTGATTATCTTGATTTTTTTTTTTTTATGTACCTGTGAATGTTACTGGAAGTAAAAAAGATGAACCTTAATTAATAGAGTGCAGTATTTATTTTTCAGTTTAGCATCGAGAGAGAGAGAGAGAGCGAGCGCACCTTTCTGCCAGTTTATTTAGCCGTGTGGTGCAGTTGTACCGAAAAAAATAAAGGCCTGCTTTGAGAGGCAATCTACTGTCTGCATTGTTGTTTTTTCTTTCTAATGCAACACATCCCTGAAAAAGAAAACACTACATAATCCAGAATCTCGCATTTAAAGTGAACTCCGCTCTCATTAAACCAGTTTGTACTGAAGTAATTGATATGTTTAGGACTTTCAGTGTTTTTTCGTTTTTTTTTTCCCTCCCTGGTTGATGTAGTTCTGTTATTCCTGTGTGACGTCACCAGGGGGCGCTGTTAACGCAGTGCCACTGTGGAGGTTCATGTCAAACAACCTGAGTGCTGCAGGACAAGAGTTCTCTCTCACTGTTTCAGAATAAAACGCAGCTTTAAGAAGTGACGCACAACATCAACTCACATAATTTAAGATTAAAGCTTGATGACGGGACGATCAGTCTAAAAGTAAACACTCCCTTTATGTCTCTATATAATCCCCTGATACACTAATGCACTTATCCCAGTGTTTCACTAGAGCTTGGACACAATCAAGGTAGAAAGTTTTCTCAGTACGCCGGAGTCGTGATCGGACTGTCTGTCTGATTCCTGTTTAAAGTCCAGCGCTGAGCCTCAAAAAGAATAAGCGGGCACAAAAATATGAAAGCTCATATGTGAGCTCACAGACCCCCCCCGATTGGCTGTAGAGCCGTGATTAATGTGGGAGCACCAAGTACCTCTCACCCCGCCCCTCTGAGAGAGCTCGGCCAATCAGCTCTCTCTAGACCTCTGTGGCTTTTCAAATGCGAGAAATCAATCACTAACATTTAAAGGTTTCAGTTTCTAATAGTCAGAGCTGTAGTGATTGTTAATATCCTGGAATAATATAAAATATAATAATAACAATGAACCCAGAGAAATGTTGTTTTGAAGGCAGTTGAAAATTTTTTTAGAGAGTATTATGATACTGAATCTGATGTAAAGGATGTTTGTGTCTTTCATTACTTGGGAAGCTTAGCTAGTAAGTTGCTACCATTTCTACATCGTTGGAAGTAATTTAGTCTACTAGTGTTTTGGGTACTAAATTAGGCAAAATATTACAAGCTAATTATTTTAAAAAAGCAGTTCTTATTGGGGTGAAGAGAAAACTAAACGTGAAAGAGATCACAGCTCTTTCTCTCAGTCTATTAGCAAGTCGGCTAAAGTGGGTGGGATCTGTTGTCCAGGTAACCATCAATCACGTTAGTGTGATAACCAATCAGTGCTTTCTTAATGATTTCTATAAACTAGGATTGGTGGAATTGGCTTGTTAAGGGTGTGTTTGGGTTAGAATAAGAAGAATATAAGAAGTAAAAGTACAGGTTTTACTTTATAAAATGTGTTGAGTAGAAGTAAAAAGTATGATACATGGGCAAACATTCAAATATAGTTACACAAAAAAAGTTCCTTAAGTACAGTAAGGGAGTATCAGTACCTCAGTAGTTTGCCAATTCAATTAAAACTTCTTTAAAGACTTAGAAGTCGTTTATTCATGGCATTCACGACTTCAGCGCGATTCAGCATCCGTCATCATTTAATTTCTGCCTTTCTTTAAAGTAAAACAATACAACCACAATCAGTAATAAATTTTATATTTTGTAATAAAAGCAAGTGCAAAATTATTTAGGTAAGAATTATAAATATAGTCAACTCTGTGTAAACCAAATCTGTACTGAGATTTTAAGAATTAAGGACATGACAAGCTGGTAGGCGTACAGGGTGAGCTGTGAGGTCAAAATGTCAATAATCAGATTTAATGACCATAAGGTTCACACAAACACACGTGTATTTAATAAGAACTGATTAATATATAAGAAAGAATGTTAAGTAACTTAAGAACGGTTAAGAAAGGGGGCGTTCAAGTCCAACCGGGACCTGTTCTGAAATTTTTGGTGAATGAAGTCGTAAAAGTGAAGGAAATTCAGTGAGAGACGCATCTGTGTGTGTGAACTGTACACACACTTGTGACTGTCCTCGCTCCAAGACATTTCCACGTGTTTGGAAACGGCATTAAAGGAGGTCCAGGCGGTCGCTACCTTGAACACTGAACACTGGGATAAGTGCATTAGGGTATCAGGGGATTATATAGAGAAACTAGAGAGCGAAAATTTTTGCGACGGTCGGGTCACTCCTAATGAGCGTGGATACGATCCACTGCGTGGTGGAGCCTTCCGTTGCATCATAGTCGCAGCCGTGATGTCACAGCAGAGGCCGGCCTCAATGTTAAGTCTATGGGACTTTTTGGGGCGTTTTTTGGGGGATTTTAGGAGCACCGCCCGACGGCCCCCCACCAAAAGTCATAGCACACCATTCCCAAGCGAGCCGCACGGAACGGTGTAACATACGTGCGAGTCGTCTCAAAGGCGAGAAACGCAATCCATTTATTATTCCTTAAAACTTTGGGCCGTTTCACGCCCCGCAGCTTTGAGACGACCCACACGTATGTTACACCATGTTACATTCTCGCTCGGGAATGGTGTGCTATGACTTTTGGTGGGGGGCCGTCGGGCGGTGCTCCCAATATGCCCAAAATACCGCCCCGAAAAGGCCCATAGACTTAACATTGCGACTAGCTTCTGCTGTGACATCACGGCTGCGACTATGATGCAACGGAAGGCTCCACCACGCACTGGATCGTATCCACGCTCATTAGGAGTGACCTTGGCTGTCGGAGAGGCACACTTAAAATTTCTCCAAACGTCATAGCACACCATTCCCGAGCGAGCTGCACCGAACGGTGTAACATACGTGAGGGTTGTCTCAAAGCTGCGGGGCGAGAAACGGTGCAAAGTTTTAGGGAATAATAAATGGATTTCGCAATGGATTTCTGGGGAAACAGTAATAAGTGTGCGCCGGCACACTTAATAAACGGAGATTTTACTCTCAGAAATGTGTTCTGTTATTCTGTACTATTATAAAAAGTCCTGGTTTGACTTGAACGCCCCTTGTACATGGATCTATAAAGAACGAGGGAAAAAAAATGTTTCCTGAGAAGTCGATTTGGCACTTTTCTGAGACACCAATTATCCAAAAAATCATCGCTGGATTAAAGACGTGGCTCCTGATTTCCTGGATCTTGGTTTTTAACGACGCCTTTAGGAAAATACATGATTTGTTCTTTGAGCAAAAAAATAAAAAATATAATAAAAGAAGTGTAGGAAATGCTTTACATAACCAGCCAAGGGCTATTACAGTCTATTACAAAATTCTTGGATTCCAAGCAGAACGTAAAAAAGGTGAAGCTGTTTAACTCGGCGTTGCCGAATTCTAGCATCTGTTATAAAATACATTCGTTTAAAAAAATATAGATAAAAAACATATCATCATCCCTATAATAATGTAAAAGTGAGAATACTAATCAACTATTTTAAGTTTGAATATGAAAAATATTTTAAAAAACGTTCGCAATAAACTATAAAATGTAACCTTCTGGCTAAGTGTACTGTACATCGATGAGACATTGGTAAAGAAGAAACTACGTGGAAAAGTCGAGAAGGAAAGCAGAAGAATCCAAACGGTCTACGGTGAAGGAGCATGAAGTCTCACTCTGAAGTACACTTCTCTCTCTGCAGTCTGGCTACAGCTTTCTCACACCTAATACTGAAGACTTTCGAGAACAATTCGAATAAAAAAAGTGGTATCAGGCGCGGCTTCCGTCTCAGCCGGGTGTTGTGTGTCTCATTTCTCGTGAGACCGTACGTAAACCAGGGAAGACAGAAGCAGCAGCTCCGGAGGTTTGTTCAATAAGATTAAGGTGTCGCTCCGAAGCCCGTCGTAGTGCATCCAGTACCCGTCGATTCGGAACGCCGCAGAGTAGTGATGTTCGTCCCGGTTGAAGAGAGTGGCGCCCTCTAGAGAGTACCTGTGACAGGGAACAAAAGGACGGAGTAGCATGATGAACAAAAGTCCATATTGGGTGCAACTCAGGTAAACACCACCTCTAAACATACTATACCCTACTAATCATATCGATTCAGTATTCAGACCCAATATATTCTGCCATACTTGCTGCCATTTATTTTAATACTTTTGCTGCTTATTTTGTTTTTCCTTTAATCAGGGCTTGGGATTATTATTATTATTATTATTATTATTATTATGATGTCAACCTTCAAAAAAAATCCAGAGATAAGAGGTAGGGAGAATCAGGACAAACACCTGTGATCGGACACAGCCAAATGATACGGAACATAGGAAAGGTCCTCGGATTTCCACAGCTGCATGTTGAGGATGATGAAGGGAGGAGCACCGTGGCAGAACTCTCGCTGCGAGAACTCTCTCAGGCCGTTACACCTACACGAGCAACACAGAAATCACCACATAATGACGGTGCAACAGCATTAAACGAACAGATTAAACAACAATTAGGCTTTTATTTCCCCTAATTGAGTTAGAATATATGAAAATCTGTACCCATATTCTCGACAGAGGACTATCTTTGGACAGAAGAACTCATCCACTGCAGACTGGATGGGATCTCTATCTGGGAGCTCGTGTGGAGGGCTGCGAGCGGAGAGAGAAAGAGAGATAGAGAGAGCAGATAAATGCACTGAAACCTTATTACAACTTTGCTTGCAAAAATCTTTTCCAAAGTTTAAGTGCCTTCATGATATCTAGGCTCGGACCTGGACAACACTGACCACTGAAGTCTACTCACTGATTCATGGATTATGTTGAGCGATTTCAGGTACGATCGGCTTCCGTATCAGATTCGATTCCCGAGCAAAAGACTGACTGTGTTCTCGCTGATCAAGATGACCCAGACTTTGGGGTCACGTGTTGACAGAAACGATCCTGGAGCCCTGATGTGAAAAATGCCCTTAGATCTGTGGTTCCCCCAACCTGGGGTCCCCACCTCCCACAAGGGGGCGCCAAAGATCCCAGGAGGCCTGTTGCTCGGAGACTGTGAGATTGTTGCCCTATTCACACGGGATTAGTATTACCTGGGGACCTCGTGTGATTTGTAATAATTGTGGAGGTGGTCTGTGATCTTAATCCCACGCGATTCAGCCATGTCTGTAATTTAAAGTAAAAATTCTCCCTGCAAATGACCTACAATATTATCACTTAATCCCGTGTGAATCAGCATGTCTGTGATTGGCCAGGATTCGACGAGGTCGTATATAATTTTTCCAAGGTTTTTGTTTCCTGCGCGCCTTATCCATCGTCTAAGAAGAACGGCGGCTGCGTTGAAGCGTTTCGAAAGTATTTTGGATGGATGCTGGGTCATGAGACATTTCCAAACATCAGCCAATTCAAAAAAGTGCACAATTAAGAGAGGGGGTTCACATCATAATATGAGGTTAATGTGTTTAAAATTAATCAAGCGTACAGCTCGAGCTTTTAGATTTTAACCCGGTGAAATGTTAATGACACACGGCATGATAACTATATTTGTTTCTTTTTTTAAACCATCGAACCGAACATCCATAAATTCTCTCTCTGCCTCACACACAGACTGCACGCACGCACGCACGCACACACACACACACACCCTCCCCTCCTTTTTTCATCCCAATTCACTCTTAAGACACACACTTCAGGATATATATATATGTATATCTGGGAGATAAGTCAGTAAATTCGAGTAAAATCACAGGCTTCGCTTATCCCTTGCGAAAGCTCCCCAGGTCATACTAAAATTATAAATTATAATTACACAAGATTCAGTTTAAGAAAAGATTATTTTATTCTATTCTTTTGTTATGTGTTTCTGGGCCGGACTGCAGTTTGGGAAGAGCGACGAGCAGCCAGAAGAGCAGCCAGAGCAGAGCATTAGACGGACGTAAGGTGTCTTTCAGCACTCGACAGAATTCCACAACCGATCCTCACCACCTTCTACAGAGGGACTATCGAGAGCATCCTGAGCGGCTGCATCACTGTCTGGTTTGGGAAACACACACTCACACACTAAACAACTGGGATTTAACTGATAAACACACATGTGAAAACACACCGATCAACAACCATACAGAAATCTCACACCATCCTGAAACTGCTTTTTTTGCACATAATTTATTAGCTGCTATTTGCACAAGTTTTTTTTTTTTGCCACAGCTTCACTGCTAATTACAAGAAATGTTTTCTGTTCTCATCCCACTACCTCACCTCATTCCTCGGTATTGAATTGTACTGGATTGTGTCACGTTATTTGTCGTGTTGTCGCCCTTGGTTGCACATTAGCACGTACACTTTATGTTGTCTTGTTGTCTTTTTGTAAGCACTTATTTTATGCATATTTATAGTGTTAATCTACTTTGTCTCAGCTACTCAGCTAATAGGGTGTCTTAGTTAGTTAATTCCTTGTTAATTTATGTTTTTTTATATGCATCACGTTGGTCCTGGAGGAACGCTGTTTCACTAATATACAGTATTTATGTTGAAGGTGTTCTGCTATTTGCTCAGAAAACCTATGACGTGTGTGTGTCATCTCTAAACGCTCTAACACCAACGTCATGTGAAGTATTAAATGTTACGAGCATTAGTTTACTGTCTCTAAGGCTTCAGTTATAAATAATATCCATTTACTCTAACACTCGTTAAAGGTTTACGACTCCACTCTCTCACTTGATGTTTATGGTGTTCTGAAGGAGCTCCTGGTAACGACACGGACAGAACCAGTTGGTGCAGTAACTCTCCTGAACGGTCGACATCAGGTTCTCCAGGTTCTTGGTAAAGTTCTCGTGCTCGTTGCCGAACAGGTCGATCTCCAGAGCAGCCTGGTGGATCGCGGAGCGGTACTGCCGCTTGGACATCCTGTCCCAGATCCACAGAATCTTGACCGTGGCGTAATCGTAGGAGTCCATCAGATAGAGGAAGTGCTCCACAAAGCGCTTGCCTAAGACCAGCCCTACCTCCCGGCGGAAGGTCTGGTTATCGCGCAGGATGACGTACAGGAGCATGAGGAAGCCGTCGATGGTGCAGGTGTTTTTCAGATTGATTTTGACGTACAGGGGTATGCAAGAGACGGCCTTCTGACCGGCCCGGATCGTGTAGACGCCGCCCCAGGGAAGCACCGGCCTCCAGAAGGAGCAATACTCCGCATCATGGTTCTTGATCAGAGCACGGATCTCTTCGATCAAGGTTTTGGTCCTGAAAAGGGGGAGAAAAAAAAACATGTTAAATTTGTTAAGAATTAAGATTTTTGCACCACAAGCTCTAGCGCTAAATACAAACTGAAATAATTTTGAAAGGAAATGCAGAAGGTTATATTAATTAGAGTTAAAGCTTGTTAAGAAGACACTATAATTAGAGTGTGTTTCACGTGCTACACACTACATGATAACTCGGTGTCAGTTGTACTCTTTGCCCTGCATCAGATATGACCTTTGCCCTGTTGGTGATCAAGTAAAGAGCAGTGCAGCACAACACCACCGTTATCACCGACAGTTCTGACTCACATGCTGTATCACATCAATTAGGAATTAAAATAAAAAGAAAATTTAAATATTATTCGTGATGAGGACAGGAAATCACACTCCAAGTGATTCTTCCGAATGCAAGTGCAGTACAAAACTCAAGCAGTTCCCCAACAACGTCTTTCTTAAATCAGAGCTGTGGTGCAAATACATCAGTACGTTGGTTCAACCACACCACTACCACCAAATTGCCCCTGTTTGGCCCTTGAGCGAGGCCCCTAACCCTCAACTGCTCAAAGTTATAATGAGATAAAATGTAAGTCACTCTGGATACAGCGTGACTTTGAAAGATAACCACGCAGTGTATCTCAGTGAGACTGTAAGCTTTGTACAAGTCTCAGTAGAACTCTGGAATGTATTAGTGCACGACATGAGGGTTGTGGAATTTGGCCCTGATAACTCACAGTGTACTCACACTCCGGGGGACAAACTTCAACACGAGTGTGTGTGTGTGTGTGTGGAGCAGGAAAGCTTATAACCACAGAGACCGATTCTAATACACCCACATGCATTTCAATTTTAATTCAAACTTGATGTCCTTTTAAACAAGTTTTAACTTGGAGAGATAAACAACTGATCTGGACCAGAAGAATAACATTCAAACTGTTTTTTTTCTTTTTCTTTTTCTTTTTTAGTTCAACACCTTTTATACGTGACACACACGTGTGTGTGTGTGTGTGAGAGAGAGAGAGAGTTAACAAACTGCCCAAGAACTGTATATTTATTTATTTATTTTAAACCTCGCAACAACGTAACAGCCGAGCGTTAGAGAGTGATGACGTCATCCACTAGACACTACGTTAGGCAGCTGCAGGTTAGCTTAGCCGCCTAGCCTGAGCTCGAGCGTTACCTTTCACTCTGCACACCGTGGCGCTGCGAGTCTGACGTCACGTCCTCTATGTCTCTTAAACAGCACACGTCACTCTCCATAGCGCTTCACTTCTCATGACTTTCGCTAAAATCGGCTAAAAGCCCCGAGTCTCCATCACACCTGAGCACAAACATGGCATCTGTGTTTTCATAACATCACGTGACGTGTAGCCTGAACACGCCCACCGAGTCGTCACGTACAGTCCGCTGCTGCGCTGAGAGTGGGCGTAGCTTTCACGAGAGACCCGGAAGTTGCTGGAACCTCGTAACAGCATATTGTACGGATAGTGTGTGACGAGGCTGAAGTTAGCTCCTTATTCGCAGCTTCCGATTCGTTTGGCTTCTTATTGCGCAGCGTCTGATTCCGCGGC
>JAQMYK010000005.1:29872474-29886079 GCA_030014345.1 Clarias buthupogon
CGCGGAATCAGACGCTGCGCAATAAGAAGCCAAACGAATCGGAAGCTGCGAATAAGGAGCTAACTTCAGCCTCGTTAGTGTGTGTGTGTGTGCGCGTGTTTGTTTTCTCGTTCACACACCAACGTTTTGTTTTTTTAAAAGAAAGTCAAGAGTGAAAATGTGTATGATACTTTTCGGGAATTTTTATTTCGTTCGTGTCAATGAGTCATTTGATCCCATTCGGCTCAGTGAATCAGTGAGACGACTCTTATGGCTCAGTGATGCTTTACTCGAAAAAAAACCCCAAACGGTTAAAGTTCGTCACGTGCTGACCCGGGAACGTTGTTGCTGTTATTTAACATATGACTGGAATTTATTCAAAAACTTATTTTAAGAGATGTTATTTAAGCTTTCTCACTGTTCAAACATCATGCAGTCCATCATCAGACTGGAGTAATAAACTGCACTGCTGTTCTTTATGTTTTCTCACTCCTTCGTTGCTTGCTAATAATTTGCTGGGATTTTTATGAATAATTGATTACGGGCGTGTCCCTGTTTGTTTCATGCCACGCCCACGAACATAGCTCGGGATTGAACCCAGGGATAAAGGTCATAACCACAAATAAGATGCAGGATATTAAATTAAATTTAAAAAGTATCTATGTTTGCAGCATTGCATAAAACCGGAAGAGTAATTGATTCCAGTTTATGCTGTGTGTAAAAATCACATGAGTTTTAGGGCCAAAGCACTATGATATCAGCCCTATGATGAAGTGTATAAAGAACTCTCTTGATCTTTAGGGCTCAAGAACAATGACATCAACCTTATGATGTCATAGTGTGTGAAGGGCCCTCTTGTTCTAAGGATTTTTTCCCCAGAATCCATGACTTTTTGGGGTCTTGCTCTAAAGGTCATGAAAATCAGCACACAAGTTGAAACCTGCAGGCATTAGGAACCCTGAGTAGCTGGGCCCTGGGCATGGCCTCTTCACATGAGATTTTACTGCATAGCTCATACACACTTGCATGTATACTTGGGAAACCAAGTACACATTTCGATCTCATTGTGCTGAATAACCTTTGCTATGCATGTCAGGGGTGCTATTCAACAAGTCATTTATTTTTTTTTGCAAAACGCACCCAATGTAATTTGATAAACTCCTAGAAGATTTATACGATCACCACCAAACCGGCTTATATGATCTCAAGACATCATGCATGCAAAATTGGGAAGGGTTTTTTGATATATCAAATGGATCCACCGTGGTGAGGCCTTAAACTTTTGCCAAAAAGTGGCTAATAACTTCCTGAGTGACATCTTATTGAGTGACATCACATTGGGTGATATCATAGTGTGATGTTTTTTTTCAACGTCCAGGGCTTTTTGGAGGTCTTAATTTGATCAAAAAACATACAGGTGGTGTGGTACGCCCGTGCCCGTGCAGTTTATCATTGTGTTAACATTAGTCCATTACATTGATCATAAATATTACAATATTGAATTGTAAGGCAAATACATTTGTGTGTGTGTGTGTGTGTGTGTGTGTGTGTGTGTGTGTGTGTGTGAGTGAATACATATGTGGGTATGTGTTAGATGTGTTCCTGATCAGGATCAGGGTGCAAAAATTGTCCTGCTTTTATACCTAGTTGCTAAAAAATTGCATGTATAATACATATATATAATATGAGTAATAGATATTTCTGCAGGTCATAAATTTCCAAAAATGCAACCATGGACCACCGATTTTAGAAGTTAAAGAAACCATCTCCTGAACCTTAATCCCTCCACTATGAACATTTAAAAAGTAATGATTTGGAACTTTTTTGTCTTACTTAAAGCCACGGCCCCTTTAAAATGCTACTGGTGCAAGCCTGAACATTTTCAAACTCACTGTTTATAAGTGGCAATATTTCAAGAAAGTATGCAGTAAATGTGAGATGATCAGTGAGACCTGCTTTGAGGTTAAAATTTAGTCTTGACTAAAGTTTGTCGCCCTCTCTTGGCCACAATTGGAAACTGTCTCAGATGTACTGAAGTTTAAACTAAAACACATTGTTTTCCAAATGATTAACCAGATTAAATCATATTAGATTTAAATATTTGTCATTAAAAGTGTTGTGATTGTAAAGTAAAAGTAAAATTTCAATCCACTTGTATCTTACACTTGATAAAAAGTGTCATGAAACAAAACACATCATCCAAAAATATTAAAATAAATGAGCAAAAAACAATGTTTTGTGTTTTGTAGAGATTCTGCTTATATATAAAACCAGAGACTAATCTGACTAGAAATGTAAATGCTTTTGGTTAAAATCTTATCAGGACACAACTCAGATGCAGGAAGCATGAAATGACTAGGTGAAATCTCAGACTTGGTAAAATATGAATATTTCATGGACATCAGTATAGTGTAATATTCAGGTCAGACAGACATTTGCTTCAGTGCCAGTGTGCTTCCTGTAACAGATCAGCCGTCTCTGTTCCTCTATTGCAGTTACATTTGCATTAAGCATTTTGCAGACGGTCTTATCCAGAGCAACTTACAAAAATGTTTTGAAGTTTCTATCATTCGATTGGATGGATGAATGAAATGAACAGTTCTGAAAAGAGTTTCTATTCACTAGAAGATTTCTGAAAAAGTTTTTAAAACACTATCAAGGAACAGGCACCACTGTATTATCACATGTTTGAACATACTGTCACTCCTAAGAGCTGATTGTCTGAAACTGTAAAATGAAAAGCTGTAATCAAAAATTTTTTCTGTCATTGAAAAAATGTAGTTCAGTAAATATACTGTATATAATATTTTAAAAAAAAAACATCCTGTGTTTTTCTTTTTACACAAAACAACAGAAACAATAAATTATTAAAATGAATTTAAAGTCTGTACTAAATTCGTCCTTGGGCAAACGCATCCTTTAGTGTAAATCCAGTGTTAGGGCAACTGCTAGTGAAAAATGACACCTGAAACCTGAAGCTCTGCTGCTTCCTTCCTGTATGGCATTAAACGTTGTCCTGTTTAAAATGTTAAAATGTAAGAAAGTCTAAAAGTCATACCAGTGGTTTAATATTTAAATATTTGTTCAACATTTCAGTTCTTGAATTTTTAACTCCTGAGAACAAAGTTTAACAAGGATTAGGAAAAATTGAGAGGATGCACAGAGTTGTTTAGACACGGGTCGAAACTTATCTGCTGGGAAAAAAACAAACATCTGTTAAAATCTCTGTTGGAATTACTCTATGTTTTTACTCAGTTCAACCAAATATTTGAGGCAGGATATCCTACACCTCTTGTCCCCCCAAAAAGTCACCATTTTAGAAAAGTCAAAATATTGGCCTGCATTGAGCAAACAATATAATTACTGGAATTGGGTTAAGAGCTCTACAAGACGTTATTACAACCTGGAACCGGACACCAGGTTGTGTGTGCCAAATTTTTTTTCAGTACTAAAGTTGGACATTGCCCATCAGCATCATAAATAGTTTTTAAAATTACACTATTTACAACATCCTGTATAAGTGCAGTACATCTATTATTCAGTGAAACACCAGCATACCACTGAACTGAGCTGTACAATCATGATTGTGTTGAAAAGGCATTATGCATGTGTTTCTCATAAATGTTCTGCTTTAATCACGACTTCATGATTAATTCAACGAAAGGTGTGACATTTGTTCATTTCATTCATTACTGTGCCATTAGAGGGTGCAAATAATTAAAAAAACAGAGGCAGTATGTATGTAGCACAGGGTATGACACTCAATCATCAAGAAACTATCAGCTTATACAGTATATCAGGAGAAACAATGGACTTTGTGCAAACATTTGTATGCATGAAGCAGACACATGTACAACGTGATATCCATCAGTCAGATGAGACCTGAGAACCAGGAAAGAACTGTTAAATAGTTTATTCTGTCTAGAAGAATATTCAAGTTTATAGTTTATAATGCAAGTATGATTATTAGCTGTTTTATTTGCAATATTGAAATAGAATTCTTGAACAATTCTATGAACTCTCCTAACAACACTGGCATTGACAGTACTCCACTTTATTTAATGATTATTACATCAGTATTATGTTGACCTCAAAGGAAAAAAATGTAGTTGTGTATAATTATGAGCTGAAATGCTTAGAACAGTTTCTTTGCTGTATGTGAGAGAAGCTCGATAAAGCTGACTCAGTGAGAAACCAGGAGCTGCGCCGTCAGTGTTAAAGCTGCCAGCTCATTGCTAAAACTCACTTCAGAACCTTGGAGAGCGTCTCGTTATGACGGCCTCAGAATAAAGCCAAAAGATTTCTTAATATATTTTCTTGGCAAAATTCATTCATTCATCTTCTATAGCGCTTATTCCGGGCCATGGGTGGCCTGGAGCCTATCCCAGGGGACTTTGGGCATGAGACAGGGTACACCCTGATCAATTGCAGGACACACACACGCACACTACGGGCAATTTAAAAACGCCAATTACCCTAATCTGCATGTCTTTGGACTGCAGGAGGAAACCAGAGTAAACTCGCCGAGCACGGGGAATCAAACCTTCAACCCTGGAGGTGCAAGGCCACAGTGCTAACCACCATGGGACTTCCATCCTTTTGGCCAGTGAGACAGACATCCACTGCAACACAGGATAAATAGTTGTATTTTTAATATATGCAGGAGTGAGTGCCCTGCCAATCCATTGCGGGGCACTCACTCACACACTATGGGCCATTTGTGAACACCACATGTCTTGGGAGGAACCAGAGTATGTGGAGGAAACCCACCAAGCACGGGGAGAACACGCAAACTCCACACACACAGACCAGAGGCAGGAATTGAACCCAGACCCTGGAGGTGTGAGACCACAGTGCTAACCACTATGGTACTGTTCCACACACACATATACTTAATATTAGCTACAGTAAATATACCTAATTAAATTTTTATTTGTCACATACACAGTATGATGTGGTTTCTGATAATCCTTGTGATCCTTCATTAACGGGTGAATGAAGATCTATTTCATTTTTAGTAGATTTTCAGCTTTAACTCAAAACTCAGACACAGCGATGTGAAAGACTCAGTGCCAGTTATTGCAAACACATGATTACAGTCGTTGCTGCCAAGGGTGGCACGACCAGTTATTAGGTTTAAGGGGCAATTACTTTTTCACATGTACCTCCATGTATACCTTTCAGATACCCCCCTCCCTCCCCCCCCGGACATTTCTATTTAAATCCCATTCCATCTTCATACTAAAGTTTCTATATTTTTCTATATTTGTACAAAAAATGATTTCTTTTTTCAGATTTTCTTTATATTGTGTTTCTTATATTTTTTATTTTGTCTTATCTTCTATAGACATATTTTTCTTTCATTAACTAAGTTATTTCCTATATTTTATTTCTTATTTTATTCAATATTTATTTCCTATTAATAATCTTTTTATTTTTAAGGTCACGGGCATATCGTACTGTGTATGTGACAAATAAAATTTGAATTTGAGATACATATACCTAATTAAATACACAGCCATACACAGTATGATATGCAGTGAAATGCTTATAAAACCGGCCGTGACCTTAAAAATAAAATGAAGAAACAAAAAGTATTCAAATAGAGAAATAAAATATGAATTTAGAGATTATACAAATATAGAAAAAAAAATAATAAAATAAATATATACTTCTCTACTGCACCTCACCTCTCTACATTATTATTATCTACATCATACATCTACCTTCTACATCATATTATTATTATTATTATTATTATTATTATTATTATGTATAGTTGGTGTGACTTGTGCATTTCTGCTTAGAGATTAACTACACTTCACTGGCTTTGTACATTTGTGACTTCAGTGACAAGGCTGATCTGATCTAATCTGATCTCCAGTCTCTCCACTTTGTGAAACTCAGGAATTCCGCATGTCCGGGATGTGGCGCGTTTTGCTCGCGCGCGCGGTTTGTGTGAATGGGCAGGTGAACGCAGCGTGCCGCGCGCGCTCCACGTTAACGTTACGTAGTGACGCAGGGAAGCACCGGCGCGTGCAGGCGCAAAGGAGAAAAAAACACCCGCATCTCTTACACACACACACACACACACACACACACAGCGCTGGATTATTATTATTATTATTATTATTACACCGATGACTTCCGCTGATGTGCGCGTCTGTGACGGTAAGCTGGAAACGTGTGTGTGTGTGTGTGTGTGTGTGTGTGTCGCTCCGAGCTGTTGTTTATTATTTTATTATTATTATTATATATTGTATTATCATGTTATTATTATTATTATTATTATTATTATTATTATGACTCGGTGTGTTTATATTTCTAAATAAAAGGCCTCGCGCTGTTGTAATTCTTAAACACACGCATGTGTAAATCCTCCTGCATTTTACCCTGTGTGTCCAGACACACACACACACACACATCCTGCATTCTTCATGCCTGCCTCCATGTCGCATATCCGTGTGTGTTAGTGCGCGTGCAGTCATGTTATTTTCTCCCTAACACACACACACACACACACTCACACACACTCAAATATGCAGGTTAAAAAGAGTAAATGAGACACAACTGTTTTGCGTTCGACTAGTGTTTGGTTCAGTCTCTTCTGCTGTGTGTATGTGTGTGTGTGTGTGTGTGTGTTTATATCTCACTATGCCTGATGTGAGACAGTAGGGACATTCGCCTTGTCCCCATGAGGACCTCATTGTCTGCATTACTGTGTACAGTGACGATGGAGGTCCTCAGAAAGACAGCAAGACCAATATGTGTGTGTGTGTGTGTGTGTGAGAGAGAGAGAGAGAGAGAGGCTGTGGAGTTAGTGCTCCAAAAGGAAAAAGAAAATTGTTTCCCTTTGCTTATGGAGTGTTTGGTTGCAGCATCTACAGAAATGAACACGTCACCAGAAATGTCTGTGAAATCTGTAATCTGATTGAATATCGTCTGGTTAAACGTTCTGCTCAGGGCCTCGTATCACTCCAGGACACATGCTTGTGTTTAGGCGTTCGAGCATCAGTGACGGCAACGTCAGCGTCATGAGGACGGAGCCCCGGTGTGGACACATACATGCACATAAACTAAAAAAAAAAAAAGTATTACAAGCTGTCTTTCTTCCAAAATTGCACCTTCTTGTCCTTCTGATGCAGTGAGAGTTACAGTGAGTCGTTAATACAGGCGCACTCATCTCATGCGCATGAATTAGCCAAAATGTGGAAATGAATTGTGCTCCAGCTCCATAGATAGATAGAAAGAGTGTCTGCGCTACATCAAGCAATAAAAAGCCCACAATAATCAGGTACATGTGTTTACTAATACTTTGATTAGGCATATTTTTATATTTAAATTATAGCACTCCCTTTTAGATAAGAGTCTAGGAACATAACACTGCTTTATTTAGGAAAAACTACTACAGATGTACTGTACAGCTTCACAGGTTTCTGATAATCCTTGTAATCCTCCATTACTGGCTGAATGAAGATTTTTAGCTTCAACTCAAAACTTGGACACAGCGATGTGAAAGACTCAGAGCCAGTTATCGAAAATGCTTAATTGCAGTTGTTGCTGCCAAGGGTGGCACAACCAGATATAGGTTTAGGGGGCAATTACTTTTTCACATAGGGCCAAGTAGATTTGGACAGCTTTTTCTCCTGAATAAATGAAATAATTATTTAAAAACTGCATGTTGTATTTATTTTTGTGTAATGTTAAACTTAGTTTCATGATGATCTGAATCAAATATGCCAAAAAAATAATAAAAAATCAGGAAGGAGCAAATACCTTTTCACGGCACTGTATATTTTTTATTTATCTTTGGAGATTAATAAAAATGAGCAATAAAAAAAAAACAACGTTTATAGTGTTACATCTTAGAAATAAATATGTCAGGTGTGTTAAAAAGGAGTTTATTTTATTCTGGCATGAATATAACACACACACACACACACACTGGCATTCATTCCCAGCTTGGTGTTGTCAGCGGCTCAGCTGTGTGTTTGTACAGCTACTGATGTTGACAGGAACAGACAAACATCAGGGTGTGGTGTTGACATTAATAATCAGTAACGCAGCATGTTAGCTTTGTGCACTTACAAGAAAATTAATTAAGAAAAATGCTTTGCGAGCTGATTAGCATTAAAGGTGCAAATAGTAAATGTTTGTCATTTTTTACTAAATTAAATAATGTTGTAAATTACATAGAAATTATAACCAAAAAAAAAAAAAAAAAAAAAAAATATATATATATATATATATATATATATAAATATTTTTTAAATCTGCACGTTTAACCATTAGGTGTTTTTTCAGACTGCAAGTCCAAATCCGATTTTTGGCAAATTCAGATTGGAATCAGTTTGCTTTCATCTAGTCTGAACAGGAAAAAAAACATCAAATCTGATTTTTGCAAATCTAATCTAAACCACATCTAGAGGTGGTTTGAGATCGGATTCCCAAAGATGCTTTTCAGTCGCTCTACCTGCTCTACCTGCTCGAATCAGATTTCAAACTGTCCATCACGTCTCTCGCAACCTGATGTTGAAATGGTATGGGACACGGATCCATGATTGAAAAACAAGCTGGAAGACGATGGAAGAAATGGAGATAGAAATGAAGATATATAAATTGTAGAAAGTTATAAATTGCTTTGGTTTAAGAAGTTGTTTTAGGTGATATTAGGAACGTAAAAGCTACACCCTTACATTTTCAGTGTAGTTAGATTACCTGTATTTTCAGGAAGAGCGCGTGGATTAACCGCAGTATGGAAATGGAGAGAAATTAGTCCCTGGACAGAGGACAAAGTGAAAAGTCTGATAGCACATTGCAAGGATGCATCATTACAGGCAGAGCGGGAGGGAACGTACAGACACAGGGAGATATATGAGGAAATATCCTGATGCGTGGGAGCCTCCAGCATTGTTACCATGTAAACCAGTGGAGCTCGGCCCACAGTGTGTCTGATTTGGGCTGCCAGTCTGAACAAATCCGATCTGATCATGTTCACATAACAGTGTGGACGCTCTGTCCTAAAGATCAGATAAGTGAAACAAGTCAGATTTGCCTGCAGTCTGAATAAGATCTTAGAGACTTTTTCTCCCAACAAATCTTATCTAATGCACCTTAAAAAAAAAAATATTCTAATCATTTCAGAAGTCCAAAATGTTAGAGTAGGAGTCAGTTTCTATTAAATATAGACAGTGCTGCAGCTCTATAGTTTCTAAAAATGATCGGGTTGGCTCTGATTTCTTTCCCCCCTAGCATGGGCCACAGAAGGTTGTCTGTTCAACCACGTAAATAAAAGGAAGTGAGATTAATTATGCCAAGTTTTCATCCGAACCTGATCTGGGTAAATGCGCGATCCGCAAATGTAACATCTATAAATTACCAAGAGGATCGATGGCCTGTTTCTCCTGATTGCGTTGATCCATAGGGCCAAAATCAATAGACACAGCCTTTACGAGACCTGCCGTTACACTGCCTAGACTGGTGATGCGCCGGTCCGATACTTAGCATATTAGAGAGAAGGGAGGTTTTAAAATAAATAACACTTCACACATTGTTTCATATCCACATAATTATGTGAAAAGATGCTCTGCAGTGCAATATGGTTTTAATGACATAATTCCTAAGAGCTCTTTGGTTTGGAGTGGTCCAAGCAAAGATACGCCTCAGTGGCACACAGAATTGTTAATAATTTTAATAATAATTTTTATTTATATAGCGCCTTTCCAGAGCTCAAGGACATTTTATAATGAATGTAAATAAATTTTTGTCAAATTGTTGTCATGCTATTGCCGTCTCAAAAAAACATCATAGAGATATCAAAAACCTTTCTTTAAAAGACTGAATACTCTGGTGACCTCAGTAACACCATGAAGCCAGGACGAGTGTAGAAAACATCTGCGGTAGATTCTAAAATAATTATTTTTCCTTGTGAATAAAACATCTTTGTAATAGTTGGCCAGATCGAAACCTTCCATGGTGCTCAAGTCGTGCAACAGAAAAGTGTTCGCCTTAACATCTGGAGATTCTCTAACTCTGAATCCTGAAGAGGGGCAGGAAAGGGTGGCGCCCTCTGTCTCCAATCAGGCGCATGGAATCAAGGGCATCTCTGAGCTCGTGCAGATTGGTGGGTAGGAGGAAAAAGAATCTCCAGGAGGTATTCATATCTGTGTCAAACTTAACAATCATGAGAAGATAAATCAATACAGACTGTTGATGGGAATCACCGGGGATCACTCGATATGATATTATCAGGATATACAGCTTTTAATTTTTTTTGTATTGTGATTCTGTAAGTATCATGATTTGATTGATAAATATCCTGATTTAATGCAGGTTTTGTTACAATTCTAAATAATTCATGTGCTGCCTGCAGGATCATGGAGGAACTGCAATATTTTCCCCATATTAAATACAAACATATGTTTAAAAAAATCGTGTGGTGATGCATGAATGCCACATGAAAGAATGGCAATACATACTGTAAGTACATTTTCCCCCTATAATTTTCCCCCTTATAATGAATACAGGCAGTTTACTACAAGTTGTACACCATTAAGCTTCAAAGACAGAAAGACCAGATTAGTGTGTATCTAAAATGCTCGCTGGGTTCTGGAGCAGCTCCAGGAGTTTCTGTGCATGTTTCTACCTCCACCAGCGTGGGTTTCCTTCCTCCTCCAAACAACATGTCAGTAAATGGCTTGGCTGTGTGTGTGTCAACGTGTTTTCATGCTACTTTATAGTTATTTGTGTGTGTGTGTGTGTGTGTGTGTGTGTGAAGTAGAACATAAAGTAGAACTCATGCACATGTTTGACTGACAGGTTGTCTTATGTCATCTGATTTTGCTCGAGTAGTTCAGGAACTGATCCTGTTTACTTTGCGTGTTCTTTCTAACGTAAGAGGTGACTACCCGTGGCTGGAGCGTCTCTCGTGGTCATGACGTCATCTCCAATTCTCCTGAAGTAAAACAAAAAGAAGAAAAGTGATTGAAGAGCTATGCTGTGAGAAGACATTTTGGACTAGTGTTCGTAAAGAAGTGAAGTGAGCAGCTGACTCGGACACCGTCTGTAAGTATACATGGGGTTAGAGAATGTAATCGAGTGTGTGTGTGTGTGTGTGTGTGTGTGCTAGAGTGGGCATGGTTGTGGAGTTAGTATCCAGCATCTTGGCAGGATTATGTAACCTGAAAAAATAGACACTTGTAATCAGAATCAGTTGCATTCGCAGCATCACGTCCCAGGTCCTCTCACCTTGAGCCTTCGCTGGATGGACAAGTCAAAACCAGACTCATGTTTGAACAAGTTACCAATTAATATGATATTAACACGTTACAACTGATTAGAATTTTTATTGCAATTTTGTAAGTATCATGATTTTATAAATATCCTTATTCGATATAATTTTTTTTTTCTGATTTTGTTACAATTTTAAGACCTTGAACCTTTAAGTAAAAAAAGATTTGGCATAACTCGAAAATGTTATACCTTAGCTTTAAACACCAGCTTCACACCTGAACTAAAGTAATAAAAGTAATTAAATGTAACTCGTTCCTTATAACATTAGTGTTATCACTTAAAAATCAATTGCAACATTTAAACAATACAAACTTCAAATGCAAGAGTTTAACATTTAACTTTAAATTAAATTAAACAAAAAGAGCAGCACGTATCTCTGTCATCCACCATAATCAATTTTTCTAAACAAACTTAGCAAATAACTCATTCCTATAACATGGGATGCCAGTGTTGGAATAGTTTAGAGCGCCACCTGTAGGATTATAAAGAAACAGCACTGTTTTACCACCTCAGACGCCTCCAAAGTCTTGAGCAGTAGCACTATGAAAACCTTCTGTTTAAAGTTTCTTCTGTAGGCCATAAATCAATCAAGGTATTCTAGATCAGTGTATTCATCCTAAATGTGCATGTGTTCGGGTAAATTATAGACCAAAATCGCAGCACAGACTCCACCAGGACATGATGTACCGTATGTCCCCCAGTTATCCACTTTATTAAAGTAACTCATATTTGACCAAACAGATTTCACATTTCTACTCTTTTAGTTTTTTTTTAACCCTTTCATGATTTAATTATTTTTAACCATATCCAGATTGTTTATTGTTGTTAAAAAAAAGCATGATGTGAATTTTTGCTTCTGTCTTAATATCAATTATATTTTAAATGAGTGTCTTAAATGTCTTATAATTTGTGTATAAAGTGGGTTGAAGTTACTGGAGGAACACTGCACTGAGAGTCTGAATATATTACACTGTAATATATTAACTGTCTGAATACTTATGGATCTGACTCTATATGCAACATGATATAACCTTAAAACACTTATTTATTTCTGTTTAAACAATACATAACTCCTCTATTACATACATATAACATTCGTTTCAGGTTTGACTGCTGGCTTTAAGCAGCTCTGAAACAGCTGTACATGTCTGGCGCGCGTGGCACGGGCAGCCTGGCATAACAGGGACGTTTTAGCGCTTGCACATAGGCCAAGTATGCCAGTGCTAACATGTGCATTTCATACGTGCACTTGCTGTTATACCGTGTTTAATTTGCTGGAGTGGGAGGTTCTGACCTCGTTCCAGTTTAGCGCATAACGTACTAACTATTAACACTATTAACACAGGAATATGTGATATGTCTCAGGAGACGGTGTGAGAATAGCTCCATCAAATGAAGAGATAATTTTAGAGAAATTGGATTAATGTAACACTTTTTAATGTTTTAAGTTATTAGTTTATTACTGGCTGCCTGGCCTTATGAATTGTGCTATTACTGTCTTTACAACATCTGCTTGTCTTTCCTTCTAGTCATGATGGTCCTGTTCCTGGTGGCAACACACCTCATATTGAACAGTTCCTCACATGCGAACTGGACTGCAGGTAGGTTCATTCAAAAGTCTGCAGTTTAGCCCCTGAGTGGTGCAGCAGTAACGAGCTCACCGTATCATCCGGAGATCAAAGGTTTAGCCTTCCAGAGAGAGATGATTGGCCGAGCTCTCTCAAGGGGGGTGGGGGTTGATTCTAGCACTTTCACATCAATCATGGTGGCACAAGGCAATCGTGGACGTCTGTGAGCTCATGGAAGCGGAAGGAGTGGATAACGATATTGCTCAAGTGTGTTATGGCGCCCCCTACAGTTTTAAGCCGTTAGAAAACCTGGTTGATTGAAGACCTGATAGCCTTCTAGACTAGTGACGTGTCGGATTTGGCTATGACTAAATTAGGGGAGAAAATTCTGAAAGAAATATTCAAGTTGGTCCGGCTGTGTTATTAATTTTTTCCCTTTTCAGAGCCTCCTGCTCCCCAGGGCTCTCACATCTTACCCGCAGCTCTCATCATCTCTCTCCTCCTCATCATCTTCATCCTCCTCACAGTCTACCTGCTCAGGTAAAGCACACATACATAGCCATAGTCACATTGCTACATGTTAATTCAATTCACTTTTATTTTATTTGTATATCATTTTAACAATTGTCATTGTCGCAAAGCAGCTTTACACCATCATAAGAGTTATGGAAGTGTGTATGAGATGTGAGTGTGTGTGAATCAGAATGATCAGATCGTCCCTGATGAACGAGCCGAGGGCGACGGTGCTGAGGGAAAAACTCCCTGA
>JAQMYK010000005.1:29892300-29902394 GCA_030014345.1 Clarias buthupogon
CACGCTGAGACACACAGTTAGTGTCATTAACCACTGGACAACACCTGGGACACGCCCACTCATACATATAGTTACACAGCACAGTGCTGTTACTGTCTGTTATCATCACCTGTGGAATAACTCCTCTCGTCCAATCAGATGATTAGTTTGAATCTAACTGTTGTATAATATATATTAGCTAGTTAGTGTTGTAATGTTTAGGTCTGATTTTGGCATCTATTTTCCAGATGATTTCAACCGAGTCATATTATCTGTAAAAAGAGGACAGGAATTCACAGATTACATAAACGCATCTTTTATAGATGTAAGTATCTTTCTTGATAATGAACACATTGTCATGGACATGCAAACGGCCTTGTTTTATTTGAAACTGTGACGTTGTTCATAGTGTTTAGTGTGAACGAAGCATTTACCAGAGATTACAGTCAACTATATATAATATTCTGTTATAATAGAATTCAAATGACTCTATTGAAAATAAAAATATTACATATTAATATTCGATTAATATTCAATTATACTGTATATAGTATTCTATAATATAATATTACATCAGTTACAATTAGCATGAAAAAAACAACAACACTAATTCAGAATTATAATTATTTTCAAGTCATTTGCACTCATTCTGCTTTTCTTGGTGGAGCGGAATAGTTTTATATTTGTGTAGCGATGTATGTTATTTCATAATAAACCACAGAAAGTGTGTAATTACCCTTTAGATTTGTGTGTGTTGTGTGTAGGGTTACAGGCAAAAGGATTACTTCGTAGCGAGCCAGGGCCCATTAGCGCACACGGTGCAGGACTTCTGGCGAATGGTGTGGGAGTGGAAGTGTCACTCTATCGTCATGCTCACAGAGCTAAAGGAGAGAGAGCAGGTACGCGGCGTTACACTAACACAACAGCAACGCGGATACACTAGTGCTTCTGTCCTGACGTCCCAGACTGCATGCTTTTAATCTGAATCATATAACAGAAGCGCTTTACTTTTAATAAACACACTTGTACCAGCAGATTTAGATGCTGAGTGCCGTGTCTTTCTGACTGCAGGAGAAATGTGTGCGCTACTGGCCTGCAGAGGGCAACATATTTTTCGGGGAATACAACGTAGAATTGAAGAGAGACACACTTTACGAGACCTTTAGCCTCCGGGATTTGCTGCTGACGTACACACCTGTGAGTTACACCTACCTGCTACTTTCTTTTTTTATTTCTCTCCTGTTCATGGATTAGGGGTCAAATGATGGGAGCAAGAGAAAGTAAAAATCCTGGCAGATCATTTCTGTAGAATCAAGCTTATATTATTCTAAATTATATATTAGGGTTAGGGTTAACCCTGGGAATCACCAGGTTTCAATCACAGAGGTGCAGATTCGATTTGTTGATTGTTTAATTGTGATTCTGTACAGATTTTATAAATATCCTGATTCAATATTTTTCCAGATTTTTCCAGATTTTGTTGCAGTTCTAAACAAATTTAGCAACTAACTAGCTGTGCCCATGACTTAATTCGCATAGGATTTAATTGCACGCTCATAAGCACGTTTTAGAAAACGTTTATGATATAAAAATTGTTATGATCCCAGGGCGTGCCCATTAAAATTTCAAAGTAACATATCTTCTCTTCTTATGAGCCGATTGTGATAAAACAAAGCCTATATGTTACCTCAAGCTCGGCCAAATACACCTGTGAAAATTAAATACAACATTAAATTTTTTTTTTAAAGTTCAGTAGTTTTTACGTGATGCGTGCACAAACTGACAAACAAAATTTCAAAAACCATCTTGATGTGTTCTATGACTCATCTTATGCCCCCAAATGATTTTTTCACATATTTCCTGAGGCGGTGGTGTAGTGGTTGGTACTGTCGCCTTGCCCCTTCAGGGTCCGGGTTCGCCAGCCATTCCCGGCCAGGCACGATTCCCATCTCTCTGTGCAGTATGTTCTCCATGTGCTTGGTGGGTTTCCTTCGGGTACTCCGGTTTCCTCCCACAGTCCAAAGTCAAGCAGATTAGGCTAATTGGCGTTCCCAAATTGTCCGTAGTGTGTGAGTGAGTGTGTGTGTGTGCCCTAAGTTTCCTGGGATAGGCCCCGCCCCCTGCAACCCTGAATACAGAATAATGCGGTATAGATGCTCCTACCGCACAGGATACTGTGCTGTATTCATAATTTAGAGTGCACCACCTGCAGGATTATAGAGGAATTGCAACATATTACTGCCTCAATTTCAAATTGTAAATATATGAATTACATTTTTTTTTATTAAAAAAAAAAAAAATCAATTTTGGAGTCAGTGTCAGTGTGGTGATACATGAATTGCGACACAAAATAATTGAAATGTAAATGGTTAAACCCCCCCCCCCTCCATCCCTACTACATATTACGCTTGCATTAGAATGTGATCAATGAGTGACAAATTAAAGGAAAGGTTCAATTTCTTATTAAGGTGTTAGACCACCACAAGTCTCATGAATGTCTTCAGTCTGATTGGCAGCGACTCTAACAATCTCTGAAAATGTCCAGGACAGATGAGCACCATTCGGTCAAAAGTTACTCCCTCATCTGGTATTTTTGTGATGATGATGATGATGATGATGGTGGTGGGAATCGCTCTCTATAACACCAGTCCTGAATCTCCAGAGAACCAGAGCATATGATTTGACATCATTTTTACCCTCATTAAACCGCTCGGTGATCCCTCGTTCCCTGTGAATAAGGACATGGGAGAGACTGCGCCAATCAAAATCCAAATCTAATGATTTTTGATAGGATGAAGGTGATCAGTCAGAGGAACTTTGTGTTGATTTGCCATGACTTTTCTCTATAATGGGATAAACACATGCAGACAAAAAAATTTCCACAGCACTGAATTTTCCTTTCACTTTGTCCGCTATGTGTATGTACTGTATGTGTATTTTTTTTTGTCCAGGAGAAGCAGTCTCGTCTGGTCAGACATTTTCACTTCCATGGCTGGCCCGAGATCGGAATCCCGTCAGACGGAAAAGGAATGATTGATCTGATTGCTGCAGTGCAGAAGCAACAACAGCAATCTGGCAACCACCCCATAGTGGTGCACTGCAGGTACACGACCTCGTCCTCTCACACACCCGAGCTGCACAATGATAATGGAGATAAAAGTTCAGAGTGGGAGGAAACTTTTTAATGTTGTTATTTTCTGTCATGCTATCGTAGTATATTGAAATGCACACTTTAAGTCACATCAAAAACACAGAATTTCTTTCACTCTGTAAGCAGTTGTATATACACACACACACACACACACACACACACACACACACACAGATCAGAGTGCACATCATGATAGAAACCACGTGTGTCTTGGTTTGATCAGTGCTGGTGCGGGCCGGACCGGAACGTTCATCGCCCTCAGTAACATTCTGGAGCGGGTTAAAGCCGAGGGTTTACTTGACGTGTTCCAGACTGTGAAAAGTTTACGCACCCAGAGACCACACATGGTCCAAACTGTGGTATGAGTCTATCACACTTATAAACACTACAAATGTTTATTTCATATTTCTCAACAAATTCATGTTTCATCCTAATATTTGAACGATTGTTTTCTTTGTTTTCTTTCAGGAACAGTATGACTTCTGCTACAAAGTGGTACAAGATTTTGTAGATATCTTCTCAGACTATGCTAATTTCAAATAATGAATTTTGCTTTCATGACTTCTGATATAATTTCAAGTTTGTTCTGCTCTGAGTTCGACGAAACTCTTGCTATGGGTCCATAACACTCTATGCACTTCATCTTTCTGTTGTTAAGTATTGAAATAATTTCACTTTGAACTCAACACTGTTTTTGTTTTGTACATAAGCGAGTCCTCACTCGTGTGAAGGTGATACACACCATTTGCATTTAGATTGTTGTATCTTTGTACTTTGTTAAATACTAGAAATCTTTTGTTTATATACTTTGAGAAGTTTTTTTTTTTAGATTATTATGATTACATTATTGTTATTATTATTATTATGATTATTGTTATTATTATTATTATTATTATTATTATTATTATTATTTGAAATGGAGCAGGTGTTAGGAATGTATTATATATCTTATTTTGTAAAATCTGTTTATTCTATAAGAAAAGTCCATTTAACAAGTACTCACCTGCAGTTAAATATACACAGTTATTATATACTACACTGGCAAGATTCAGGTGTTCTTGTTAAATGGTCAGACTTTCTGTTGCCAAAAAGTGAGTCATTGTAATTAAGCAGACCCTGCTATATTTTTAATCGATTTGTTTGCCGTGACCAAATGTTCTTATAAAAGCCATCTGACTGTGATTACAGCAGGTAAAGTATAGACAATATAGTAGGAGAAAGTTGTTAGACTTTTTTTTTCTTTTCCTTTAATAATTACAGCGGTGGTGCTCGAGGGCGAGATGGTTCCTGAAGACCACAGTGACCTGCTGTAATGTCAAATTTTAGCTGAAAGTATTAGATATTTTAAGAAGTATAGCAACAGAAAGAGTAAGGAAAGACTTTGAACAATCTTTGCAGATATCTATACACTTCATTTGTGAATTATTTTGCTTTTAGATGCCTGAGGTGAACTCAAATGACTCATTCGGCTACGTGCTCACAGACAGATGTTAAATTCTGTTTTAGATGGAATTTTTACTAATGTGATGATGATGACGATGGTGGTGATTGCAGAATTACAAAGTCTGGGCAAAGGGGTTGATTATTCCACCCACACTGTATTTTAATTTGAGCGAGCAGTAATTGAATGGTGTAGACTGCCTGGAGAATATTAATGACATCACACATAGCTAATAATCTGATCACTTCAGCATATGAGAGAATGGAGAAGCGGGCATGGACTTGGCAAATGGCAGAAGAAGGCGAGCAGCCGGCTTACAGTATATATATACAATGTCCTTTAAAGCTACTTGAGATAACATACTGAAAAAAAAGCTTTTATGTTGTTTAATCCAGCAGCTTGGAACTGCAATGAGAGTAAAGCAATTATGAAGCAAAAGTCAAGAATGTCAAGTTTTATTTTTCGTGGTTATTGGTTGGATGTATCCTGTTGACGTGTCTATCTAAATGCTTTTTCAAAGGGTCAAGAAAAGAAAGAGGAAATGAAAATGAGGAAAAGGAGGATTCAGGAACACATTAAGTGATACGATGTAATACAGTGACACATCAGGCAACTAACTTGCTTTCCAGAATGAGTTGTTTTTTGCCAGCAATTTCACAACATGTATTTTTATGTCAGATTTTTTAGAGCATATGAAAGATTGATAGGAAGAAAATACCAACATAATATTGACTATATTCAAGGCGTATACTGCATGTACAGTATATACCCTGTATATACACTGAATGTACGCTGTACGTGGACACCCTGCGTGTTCCGTCCCCAATCTGTTTCCACAGAAGACATTGTAAATTAAGGCTAGAGTGAAATAACTCACAAGGCCTCTAAACAGAGCCCTAACCTCAATCACAGCGGACATCTTTAGGATAAAGTGGAATGCAGATTGTGCCCCGGACCTTCTCACCTGACCTCATTAATACTGCAGTGGCTTGAACGGGTAAATCATCCCAACTACGTTTAGGGGAAAAGTTTTCTCAGAAAAGTGTAGGTTATTCTGACAGCAGAGGGAGACGACATCTGGAATGGGCTGTTCTGCAAACATATAGTGTTGAGTGGATTTCAATCCTGGTGCTGGAGAAGCTTATCCTTGGTCTTTTCACCAGATCATGCGTGTTAAGATAGAGGAATCAGGAAAAATGAAAACGTAGTAGTGTTGTTACAAGTCCATACATATTAATAAAGTATAAAATTATTCTACATCATTATTTTGATGGTTTATTACAGTATGTATAATTTAATGATCAGCAGCCACAGAATAGGCTGTATTAATTAGTAATTTCACCATGTTCAGTGGCAAATTATGAATGATGGATGTTTAGTCTGATTTTGTCTAATTACTCCTGCAAAAATCAACTTTCAAGCTACTTAATTTCTGAATGTTAGAACACTTCTGTGATAACTTCTTGAATATCTCAATCCTAGAATCTCCTCCATGTTGATTGAACGTAGAATGATTAAGGAATTGTAGTCTCTGAGTCACATTCAGTTCAACTTTTAATTATAAATCTCTTTTAACATTTACATTGTCACAAACAGCTTTACAGGAATAAAAATCTTGAAATAAATAAAAAATGAGGAAGGAACCCAGACTGAAAAGGGTCATACATGTACCAGATAGTACGGCCATAAATAAATCCCCTCTGTATGTGTGTCCTCTGGGGTCAAGTATAAGTGTTTTATAACTGGCATCACATTGTATGTTTAACTCGGTGAAAGAGGAAATAATGGATGGCCTGAAGTGAAGGTTAATAAATAAATAAAATATTAATGGGAACATGTTTAAGGTTCATCAGGTTCAGAGGACTTTCTGTGCTCCCAACTGTTACACTTAAAATTTGTTATATATATACAGAATATAACTGCATTATTATTATTATTATTATATTGTTATATATACACTGTAGATACGGTGGCGTAGTGGTTAGCACTGTTGCCTCGCACCTGCACCTGAGGGTCTTTGTACATGGAGTTAGCATGTTCGCTCCAGTGATTGGTGGGTTTCCTCTGGGTTCTCCGGTTTCCGCCCACATAGACATGCAGATGTTTCCCAAATTGCCTGTAGTGTGTGAATGTTGACCAGAGGTCCTACCACGGTGGTAAAAATGGGAATAGATCCAATGGTCACCATTGGCCCCCAGTTGGGGACAGTGCAAAATGTTATTATTTTTTAAGTTATTTTTTTAGGATTTTATCCCTGATTTTCTCCCTAATTTTAGTCGTGTCCAATTCCTCCCCGTCACTGTGTCATGTGCTACAGTGTTATGATGTAGTTATTACACCGATTCTGACTCTCCTGTTAGACAGATGTTCTACATGAGATCATAACATTTCCGTATTGAACGATGAAGGCTTCATCTCAGTGACGTCACGAGGCCACGCCCCCGATGTTCCCGTCTCCTCTCCATAATCTCCCATAAAAATGACAGATCGCATGATGAGCTCTGCGGCAGCCAGTAGAAACCCTGGGGCGGGACTTGTGTCCCTGATAGTGGACTCTGATTGGCTGTTCCCGCTCAGCAGCGACCTCGGCTTCGGCTGGTTCTGGCGTTCCGCTCGCGGCGACGTAAAACACGAGCAGGGGAGAGAAAACCGGACTGTTGTTGCGTTTCCTGGATTATTATAGATATTATTGTTGTTGTTATTGTTATTTCCCAGTCCCAGTGTTATATCGGTGTTTACTGAGGCCGCGCGCGGTGCCGGAGAGGAACATGGCGGAGAGCTGAGGGCGAGTAACGGGGAGAGCGCGCGCAGCAGCGGGAGGAGTGTAACGGGATAAAGCGCGAGCTGCTGCTGCTGCTGCGTCCCGGTGTGTGTGTGTGTGTGTGAGTGAGAGTGAGAGAGAGTATGGCGGGAGTGTGTAACGGCTCCACATCTGGGCCCGGTGACATCATCCAGCTGAACGTCGGCGGCACGCGGTGAGATTTAACATGTTATTAGTGTTAATACAAGAACAACAGAACTGTGTGTGCGCGTGTGTGTGTGTGTGTGTGCAGCAACACTGTAACACCGCAGGCCTGTTACACTCACACACAGAGTTACAGAGTTCCACGCGCAGTACAGCGCGTGCACCTCACAGCTCCTGTACATTACTGTATCTCAACTATTATACTGACATCATATCATTTCTGGTTTATTTACTTGTTAAGAAACCATTCAGTTTGTCAGGAGAGTAACATAATGTGACATTGTCTATATAAATAAAAGAAAGGTTTTGTCTGTACATTGGGTCAGAACTCGCTTGTTATCTTTACTTTTCATACACTGGATGACCAGAGAAAATTCTGTCTGTCTGTCTGTCTGTCCAGGCAGATTTTGTCCCAGCAGCATGTAAACCTGTCTGTCTAGACTTTACTGAATCTTCTGCAGTTCTTAGATCTCTGTCTGAAGTTTAATCGAACATTTATCGTTATCGCGATAATGGTATATGCAATATCTGTATCGCAAAGAGTTGGGATAAATTAAATAAAATTTATGTGCCAAGCATTTGTGTGTCCAAATTTGACCAATCAGATGGGCCCTCCCAAGTAGGTGATATAATGCTAATATCGCAAGAAATATCGTTATCGCAATATTCAACAACAATATCGCATATTTTCCTAATATCGTGCAGCCCTAATCTGCACCATAAGTGAAATCTAAATGTTAAGTAAAATCGATGTTATGAACAGTTATGTGTTGGATTTAATAATCTACTTTATAATAATCTACTAATGCGCTACTGTGTCAATGTAAACAAACACCTGCACCAGTAGATATTAATTAGAAAAGATAAACTGAATATTTTTACTGGGATTAGTGCATATTTGGGATTAGTTCATATATCATATATCTATGATTTACTCTCCGATTACCGGACAGGGAGTGTATTTGGCTGACGACAAAAGACGTACAACTTCTTGTAAAAGCAAGGTGTAAACAAACATTTTTATATCCTCTCTTTATCATTGACTGTAATAAGATGAAATGACAGAAGATGTAAAATTTTGCTCTAAATGATACCATATAATGTCATCATTCCAAACTAATTTTTGTGAAATTACAGTAAAAAAAGGGGTTTATCTTTGTTTTATCTTTTGTTTTGGCAGACATGTACATGAGCTTCAACCTGAAATAATAATATCACAATATTACATTAATACTAATCAGATTATTTTAATTTTAATTTTAAGCAGATTAGCTTTAACCTTTTAACTATTTCTACGAAACCATTAACGACAGGTACTAACACTAGTAAATCAATATAATAATAATAATAATAATAATAATAATAATATTGGTGCTGCACAGTTAATTGCAGTAAAAAACTTGAAATCGCGATACAGACCTGTGCAGTTATTTATTCACAGAAGGCTGCTCTCTATATAAATAATCTAGAATTTCGGTAGAGGTTGTCAATAATTTAAGCAGTTTTTTTTGTAAATAACTTTTGATGTGATTAAGAAATATCAGTAAACATCCTCTTAATGTTGTTAATCATTGTCCACTTATTTGCTGTTATCCTTGATAAATAACTTTGAATACAAAATCATACAATAAATTAGTTCTTCTTCTTTTTGTTGTTTAATGACAGTTGGAGCTCAGTAGATTACATCACCGCCAAGTCATCTTTCCAGCCCTTTAGAGCCAATGTTTCAGACAAGACTTCCTTTAAAAACCGTTAAATGTTTCCTTCCCTGATCTTGTTCTGTGTTTTGAACCCTTCGTCTGCTTTATCCGGCACTTCCACACACACTCTGCTTCCTCTCAGTACCGCTCTATGCCTTTAGCTGGAGTTCTATAAGTTGAATCAGCGCCACCTATAGATCTCTCTCTCCCTCAGCTTTCCTGCCTTTTTATGGTTCATATCACAGTTAAAATCACAATCAGTTATAATCGATAGTCAAAATTATCGCAAGGTGATTAAAATTTTTTTTATTAAATCATGCAACCCTAAATATTCTGTATATCATTACCCAGCTCTGCGGTATACTTCAAACATTCCCTAAGTATCACTGCATTGTTGCACTTGTTATACATAAAGTTAATGGTCTATAAAACGAATAAAAGTTTTTGGACAGTGTGAAAAAGGCCAGAAGGGCCGATGATGTCCGAGTGCCACTGAAGGGTTATAATATTTTATGAAGTAGCTCTTATTCCATTCTTAATTTAAAATACATGTAGCTGATCTAGGGGTGTTTTCATGCACCCTAATATTCCAGCAATAATTGAAATTATTGCCCAATCTTAATAAAAATGCATCAGGTAGTGAAACACTTCAATCAGAATCAGTCTGACCCCAGATTTTCATTCAGGAATAATTCTTTAATAATCAGTTCATTAAGTAAGTATTAGCCATGTAAACACTTGATATGTCTGTTTCTCTCATGATAATAGATATAATTTTATAATATACACTACCGTTCAAAAGTTTTAGAACACTTGCAAATTTCTTCGTTTTTGTTTAGTGATTTATTTTCTACATTC
>JAQMYK010000005.1:29926352-29940500 GCA_030014345.1 Clarias buthupogon
TATATATATACTTTTTTGTTGTTGTTGAATTAAACTGTTTTTCACAGAAGTCAAGAAAATCACAACTCAAGCTGAATATACAAGTCAAGCAGAGAGACTGTAGGGGACATTTGGACTTTACTAGCGGGTCGGTGAATGTGACACTGACGTTGGTCCAGTAAGACTGTACCGAAACACCTCGCCTTTCAGCACATACTCCCTCCCTCCCACTTCCTCCACCTGCTACTCACAGGAGCTTCATCCAGCCTTGTCCACACCTCACATCCCAAAACTGCCAGCATCCATTACGCATCGTCTTTCTGCGAAATCTACATGGAAATTGCATTTCACCTTCGTTAAGGCGCGCGTGAACACACGGATAGGTAACGTAATCTTATTTTGGCGAGGAGCTGTTGGTGTAATTAGAGAGGAGGAACAGCGAAAGGTCAGCCGGGGTCTCGATTTGCATGAGTAAGTAATTTGTAGACTGTCAGTTGGAATGGAGGCGACAGATGGATGTTCTCGCAGATAGGGTTAAATTAGCCTCAATAATAGGCAATTAGACTGTGATCAATCAGAATGATAGATCTAAATGGCAATATGTAGGGACTGCATGCTGCACTGCATTCTTGTCTGGAGACTGATGTCGGCACGAGTGTGAGGGCTGTAGGAGTGTGATCTGGTGGCGGCGCTCGTGGTCACACAAAGGCCATCGTGTCAGGCTAAAGACCGAAAAGGTCAACTCAGGACGAGTAAGATGGAAGAGGAAAGCCAGTTCACTCGGACACGTTATAGAGATTCAGAAAACTCCATAAACATTAGTTTATAAATGAATAACAGAGAAAAAGTGCATTTAGAGTTAAAAGGTAGCTTTCCACAGCGTGACTAGGACATCCTCACGTCCTTGTGTGTGGAGCGGACCTTTTTACTGCAGCACCAGCACTTGCATACTGAGCTGTTACTCCAGTAATTAGGAGAAAATAAAAATATGTCATGTGTGAGCTCTAATGGATTTGGGTTTAAGCAGTGAGGTGAGAGTCTGCCCGGCGACAGGTTCCGGGAGCGCTCCACCACGCCCCGCTCATCACTCACCGGGCCAAAAAGCAACCGCTTCCAACTGGAGAGCTAATTAAGGTTCGGCATAAAAGTGTCAATAAAATATGTAGCTCATGCTGCTCATGGAACAGGTTTGGTTCTGCTGAGAGAGTCGAACTGAAGGAAATCCTGAGCCAGATGAAAGAAGGTGCGCGTTATGATATTTTCGATAAAGACATCAATCACAGGAGAAACGATGAGGCCCTGCGATCTCGTTACAACACGGAACCTCATAATGTAGTGAAATTACAAACATGGCGGTGTTAAAGTGCACAGGTTAAAACACAGACGGCTTCCTCCCAGACGCTGTCAGCATTCTCTCTCCAGGGAGAGCAAATTGGTATTAAAAGGTCTTTCCGATGCTTGTACTTATAAAAGGCAACGATGGCTAATTCGATGGCTTCGATCGTAATCAGCAGCGCGACGCCGTGCCAGAGATTAATCGTCCTGTCACCTGTCCGTTGTTGCTCGGCCCCTGTCATAAATTACAGCTCATAAATAAAATGGAACAATCAGGCAGAGTCTATCAATGTATCCCACGACCAGCCCATGTCTCTCACACCTGACAATCAAATGCTAATGTTATTTTGCTCTAAAGGCTAGCCTGTCAATTAAGAAGGATCCTCTAAAGTGGAGCAATGCTATGAATATTGGTGCTAGATTAAATACCTGTCATTAAACTAAAGGCAGTTAATGAGGTCTTTGGGCCGTGTGCACGAGTGGTGTACCTGTGCACGGTCGAAATTAAAAATGGGGTACGGCCATACACTCAAAACATGGTGTCGGTGAAAAAGTGGATTCTCAGACAGGATCATAAAACACCATTTTTCATAACACTTAATGCTTCTTATCTCCTGATCCATGCTTCATTTTTGTAATTATTCACACACGTTTATATTTTTATTAGATAAAAAGAAACACATTTGCTAAATACAATTTCATGCCCTTTTATGTTTTAGTGTCTGTAACGTTTTTGAGTTCAAATCGTTTAATGATCTTAATTGTCATTTAGATGAAACTTGGCCAATTTAATGACATGGTTACAGACACTATGGATTTTTTTTGCTTTTTAAGCTTTTACCACAAATCAATTTGAGCAACTGTTTTTACAGGTCATATGGTTCTAGAAGTTTTCACCAATTTCAGTACTGATACTCATAAAGAAATATAAATAATTTGCATTTTAAATGATTATTGTTTGAAGAGAGAGAGACAGTATAACACTGAAAAATGGCCATTTTCAGGGCACATATAAAATCATCTCTCCAAAACAGCTGGAATTTTTAGGGAAGAGAGATCGGTCACTTCCATGTAACATAAACTTCAGAAGTAGCTTCTATGGTACACACATTTTTTTGTATTATATGTATAACTTAAAATACTACTACTACTACTACTACTACTAATAATAATAATAATAAAACCAGCAATACCACTGTGTTTTGAGCAACAAGTAAGTTTTAAAAGTTAATTAATAGTTTTTGTAATTGATTAAATATAGTGAAACACACACACAAAAAACCCCACTACACTACAAAAGCCTTGTCACCTGGTACTCGTAGGCCGTGTAGGGCAGCAGCTTGTGGTCATGATAGACAGTTGAGATGTTGCGATAGACAAGTGTAGGCTGGTTTCCTGTTTCTTCACCGAGCCTCCTATAAAGCTCATAGTGCAGGAGTTTGCCATTTGCTTGGGCCGGAGGAGACCATGAGAGCAGGAAAATGTTCTGCAATCCCTCCGAGTCTGTCTGCAGCTCCAGCAGGGGTGCACTCTGTCCAGCAGGGGGCGCCTCCTGAGTCTGAATCGAGGACCAGTCGCTTGCAGCACATCCGAGCAACGTGCAAGCCTCCACTCGCACCTCATACCTGAGAAAGAGTCGCATACAGACGCTCAAACTCGGCATGTCCCTGTCACGGTGTAATGTATAAGCGGGGATGATCCACGCCTATTAGATATTTTTATATTTTTAGTTTTAAATACAATATTTATGGAACAAGGTAGCATCAGTAGTGGCAGAAGGATTCAAGGAGAAAAGAGGAAATGAGAGAAGGAGAAACGAGTGAAGGTCATCTGAGAGAATAACACTGATGAGCTTATTATTTTAGCCCTTGAGCTTATCTTAACATGAGTTTATAGACATGGCTTCCCAAGTATCCTTCATCTGACCGCTGCTCTACCTTTCAGAGATCTTTCTGTAAGTCAGAGTAACATAAAGGATAACAGGTAAAAGTCTCAAGATCCTAAAATGTTTAGTTCTTTCTCTGGGTTTCTCGCTCCTCTCTTTTATTATCTTTTGTACCTGTAAGTCCCTATTATGATTTCTGCAGTAGATCTGTATGATAGAGAAGAAGGAGAAAACCAACCTGACTAAAAATATCACTGGTAAGTGTAGATTGTAAAATACAGTCCAAAAGATTTAAAAGAAATTGTTTAAGAAAAAAAAAAAGCAGAACAGAGCATCAAGTCATTACCCAACTCGGTGACATTCATAAACATCTACAGTAAAGTGTAATAGTTAATAAATTATACATTTTACATTTTAAAAGTGTAAAATGTGTGATAGTTATACGAGAGGTGGTCATAAAATTCACATTATCTTATGAAAAAACTGTTAAAATATATTTGCCCAAATCATGTCTCCAGAAATGAGTACGTTCATGAACATTTCCTCTTGTTTTAGAAGAACTGGCGGTACAGTTCCACGAGATGCCACTAGGGGGGCCAAATCCAAAATGGCGCACATGGTTGAAAAAGCTTAAGAGAGCCTTCTTCATGACGACACGTCAGACCATTCAGCTCACAAAACAGAGAAATGGCGGACAACTTGGAATACGAAATTCTGCCTCATCTCCCCCGCCACCCCCGCCCCCCTACTCTCTTGACCTCGCACCCAGCGACTTCTTTCTCTTCCATCACTTCGTGGCAGGGGCTTGATGATGATGAGGTGATTACTGAGGTGGAACTTTTCCTCAAGAGCCAAAAAGAAGGCTTCCGAAGACATCTCCACCATCGTTTGGAGAATTGTAGAGGAGGTGGAGGATATGTAGAGAAGGATGAAGGTCACAACCAACATTCGCGTTCATTAAATGACTCTTTTCCTAGCAATAATAACAAATTTACGACCGCCCCTTGTATATGTGCAGCACTGTGATCATGCAGAAATTAAAACTCTATGAGTGTTTATGTTTCCTGTATCTCCAGACTACATACTGTATGATGCAAAGTTTTGGACTTTTTAATCAACTTAAAACTCACTGAAATGCATCTTGTTTGAATAATCTTATTGTTGTATTAAATCTGAAGTAGTGGTGTAAAGTGTCCTCTAACGCCTACCTGTGGTAGGGCTTCAGAGCAGTGAGTGAGAAACTGCGGCTCTGGAAGGCGCTGTGATGCGGCGCGAAGATCACCCTCTTTGCGTTGGGCTCGGCTGGGTCACGTGTGTAAAGCGAGTAGCTGATGATCACCCCATTTGTTCGTGCCGGGGGCTCCCACTGCACCAGCACGCTTAGAGGCGCAAGGGTCTGCAGCTGCGGAGGAGCGACTCCGGATGGAACCGAAGGCTGTGTGCGGGCCACTTCTGTGGGGCTGGTGGTCATACCCTGGCTGTTATTAGCCGTGACCGTGTAGCTGTACTCAATGCTGGGCAGCAACATAAAGTCATGGTAGCGTGTATCCATGCCGGTGTATATGAGGTGGCCATCACGCCAGAGTTCGTAACCCGTGATAACCCCGTTAGGATGATCGGGCTCTTTCCATGACACCTCCACTGACTCGGGGCCTGTGACTTTCAAAACTGGGGCTGGCATGCTAGCAGGCGGGGCCTCTTTGGTTAGAGTAGAGGTGGGCAGACTGGCAGTGCAGCCTCCATTAGTGCAGGCTGTTAAAGTAAGCGTATATGGAGCATGCGGCTGTAGATTAGACACCTGGACACTCAGCTTTTTCCCGCGGTAAACCACCTCGCTGTTGACCTGGAGGATGTACTCCACAATCTCCCCATTCTGAATGGATGGTACTGCCCATGATGCATTCAGGGAGCGGGATGTAATACCAGACACAGCGGGTGGCTCGACTATTTCTGGTGCCGCCTCTAACGTTCGAACCGTAGTCGGTTTGCTGGTAACGCAGCCAGATACTGTGCACGCGGTTACAGCGTAGCTGTAGTCAGTGTACGCGGCCAAATCCTCGTCAGTGTAGTTTAACACAGACGAGTCAAAGCTGAAATGAAAGCCAATGTCATCTCTCTGAATCCTGTAACCCAAAAGGACCCCATTGGCCTCCAATGGCGGTGTCCAATTTACAAAGAGCTCATTAGGGCGGCCCTCTAGATGACTTACAGTTGGTGGCGGCAGCCCATTCGGAGGAGCTTGCTTCGTTTGAACAGTCACCCCTGGACTATCGGTTGACCCTGCTGTGTTTGTAACCCGCACCTGAAATGTATACCTGCTCCAGGGCTTCAGGCTAGAGACATTGCAGGAGAAGCTAAGCGCCTGGACGTCTCGTTCTGTACAGACAACCTTGGCAACGTCGTCGTCATCACTCTTCACTGACAATACTTGATAATATAGGATTCTCCCATTGGCTTTTCCAGGCGGCACCCAGTGGAGCTCCACGCTGTCAGCGCCAATGTCCTGGGCACTAGGGGGCAGCTGGGAGGAGGGAGGGGCCTCGTTAGTGGTGATATGCTGTGGGACAGTCCTGGTGCAGCCTGCTTCTGTGCAAGCCTCAAGAACCAACGAATATGTGGTGTAGGGTTCCAAGCGGCGGAACAGGAACTGGCGTGAAAGACCACTGAACTCCAGGTTATCATCACTGTAGATGTTATAAGTCTGGAGAGAAGACACAACACAACACATCCTACATTTCTTATGTGTACGGGACACTTTTGTCGCAATTATAAAGCCCTTCTGAAAATAATAAGAATACCTTAATGACGCCATTGGGCGAGGCAGGTTCTGGCCAGTGCAGCAGCAGTGCACGTCCGTGTTCTCTCTTCTCCAAAGTGAAGTTGGTCAGACCACTGGGAGAAGCCTGTAAAGTCCGAACTGTAGCCCAAGGGCTGCAGGCACTACCTGCTCTGTTCACCGCCTCCACACACACACTGTAGGTGGTGTACGGTTCTAAACCAAATACATGGGCCTGGTGCACATCCCCCTGAACCGGAACACACACACACACACACACACACACACACACACACACACACACAGTGAAAACAACAATGATCATTCCCTGTCATATTTATTTACGCTCATACTTATGTTAAAAAAATAACCCATTCAATTCTTAAATAGTGCAGTTGTTCTATAAACAAAACAAATGTTGGCGTGCACGGCATCAGTAGGAAGATCTGGTGCCAACAGTCCCTCGGCCCCCTGCTAGCTTTTATACCCGCCTATCATGACACCAGGAGGCGATGGGCCGTTTAAAAGGTACCTTTTTAACGTGGTGAAATATGGAAGGCGCTTGGGCTATAAACGTGGCAAACATATGCAGACTGTCAATAGCAACAGCTGCTTCATTCCACTTTATTTCGGCACTGAGACTTATATCTGGCCCCTAGATGGCAATGCTATCAAACACTTTCCCAAACACGGATGCTGCGATATTAACGAGCACATGCGCTCGCTGAACCAAGACACTCAAGGCAGCCATTAAAAAGCGACTAAGACGATTGATTTTGGTTATAGATTTTCAAATAAATGTTAACAGCACGGATTCCTAAAATGGGATGTGCTTAAGTTTTGATTAACAGAATTGGAATACATTTAATACTATGCAAAACCGGCATTAAATACAGTAATATCATGATCCGAACACACACCGCTCTGTACCGTGTGAGCTACTGCTGCAGGAGAACTTCAACAACTTGGGTTAAGACGTTGAATTTTGTTCCCCGTGCCCTGGATCTTGGAAAGGCGAGACTCGCACAGATCTCATCCTGACAAAAGCGCTAATCCCACTTTAGCTGTTTCAAAGGGAAATCAGTGTAACTGTGTCAGAGAAAGACAGAGAGAGTGTTTCCTGTGTTAGAGCGCTGCAATTAGGCGCTGTACAGGCATTCAGGCATTTGTACAGAGAGGAAAAAAAAAAGTCTTTCAACATTTTTTCTCCTTTTCCCCTTTCAACTCGACACAGGTCTATCTCGTCTCATCCGCGGCCTGCATGCGAGTTATTTCCTGTGACAGCGCTGGGGGTCGCCTGGGCCCAGGGATGATTTTAATTAAGAATAACCATGTGTATTTGTCACAACAATTATGCTAATTAGCCAAAAGCAGAGATTCCTGACCCTTCAAAGGTGTGGGTCTGACTCATCTGCATATAGGAAGACAAGCCCGGCTCGCCTGCTGCTGCTGCTGACTTCAGCCTGAACCAGCTTCCATTAGGACGTAGCGGAGTTTAAAAATCATTCATTAAAATATGAAAAAAATACACGTATATTGTACTGTGCAAAAGTTTTAGCCACTTGTGTTTTTTTACTATGTTATACATGTTTATTTCACAACTTTATTATTAAGTTAGTATAAAAAAAAACTTCTGATTTCAAACATTAGTATTCCAGCAAAAAAATTATAAATCTTGCAGGAAAATATCTCAGTACAGTCCAGAAAAGAATGCAGTAAATTATGTAAAAGACTGAAACACAAACAACGTCAGGGCTTTGCTACACGATAAAAAGAAGCAGGTGAGATAAATCCGTCAGAAGGACCGTGTCTGGTTGCAGGATGTTCAGTAAAACTAAACCACTCAGTTCTTTATAAAACTGCACACACTGTATTTTAAGCAAAGACTCGTCACACAAATTACTGACTTTTTTATTATTAATTAATTACTGTTTTTTATAGTATTTTTTTGAATGTGGAAACATTTTCTTGAAGGCATTCCTGCTCTCACTCATCATCATCTATACCACCTTATCCTGTGTACCGGGTTACAGGGGACTGGAGCCTCAACCAGGAGGAGGGGTACACCCTGGACAGGGCACAAACACACATACATTTGATTTGGAAACAGCAATTTACCCAATCTTCATGTCTTTGGACTGTGGGAGGAAACCAGAGGACCCTGGAGGAAAGCATGGACTCAGAGGAGGGAATCAAACCCGGACCCTGGAGGTGTAAGACCACAGTGCTAAGACCACTACGCCAACACTCATCCCTGGTCTACAGCAGTTATTTGCATGTGCCTAAGAATTGAACACAGTACTGTATGTGTTTAATAAGTGTTGATTTTGTAATGAGTGCGCATTTCTGTGGATTTCAGTATTCATCAAGCCAATACAACTCCATTAGCTTTGCTCATATTAAAATAAAACGTGTAAAGGCGACCACACTGGCACTAGACAAGGGGAGGAAAAAAAATTAATTTAGTTACATATTACAATTCGTTTGTGTGTCAAATTCAAGCATGACTACACTGACTCCATTATCAATTTTTTTTCAAAATAAAATAAAAATGTATATATTTTTGCATTTGAAGTGGTAAAATGTTGCTGTTCCATTATAATCCTACAGGTGGCGCACTCTAAACATATTCACACCGAACTGTGTCCTGTGTGGTAGGAGCAAATTATCTGCTAAGTTCGTTTAAAATAAAAATAAAAAATCTAAAAAAAAAAAAAATAATTGGATCCTGACATTTATAAAATTGTGATACAGAATCCTAATACAAAAAGAATCGGCACCAAAGTATCGTGATCATATCGTATCAGGACGTCCCTGGAGATTCCTGTCCCTAATAGACATAGTTACAAAATGATTCGTGTGGACATTAAAAAAAAAAAATGATAGTATGTGGAAATATATTAAAGATCTGCCCGTTATAGCTGCCAGTATAATTCACCTTCACCGCTGTGACAGGTTTACACAATTAGATTTAAAAAAATCTTCATCATGACCTAGTATCGCAGTATGAGCTGTAAAGTAGCCATCATTTACATTTGTACAGAAGAATTTCCTCCGGGATTAATAAAGTTTCATCTTATCCTAAAATCGTCCCGTTCATCACTAAACATCGCTGCTGATTAAACTGGAAACTTTTTTTTGCTTTTTGCTTATTTCATATTCTACACACATTCCTTCTAATAAGACACCACTTGAAGCGAACCGAAATCAATAACACACACACACAAAAAAAAAACCAGTAGATACTTTCAGGCTCGCCTGATTGACCAAACCTCCTCTTCTGACCACAGTCCAGCCATCCGAGCCTCTTAATGCTAAGTGCAGCCATAACACCAGTATTAAAGGGGAGAGCGGCGCACGTATCTGCGGACGCGCTCGTCATTGAAAAGTCTGTGGCCTCTTGTACAGGGGTAATAATGAAACAGCAGACTTTACTAGAAGGGTCTCTGACAGTTTACGAGATCCTCGCTTTGGAGAGATGATTTGCCATTTTGAATGGGAGACCCTGGTTTAAAAAAAAAAAAAAAAAAAAAAAGGCTCCAATCAGGTTGAGAGCTCTCAAATCACTGGGCAGTTCTTCAGTCTGAACCAGCGTCTGATGAAGGCTTCCATCTCAGACGAAGGGCACCGGCTGCTCTCAAGTGGAGACGCAGTTACACCATGTGTCCACATTATCATCGTGAAGGCACGGGGAGTAAAACTTCCCCAAGAACGGCCTTTACAAACTCGACGACTAGTTACAAGACTAACCTCTTGTTAGGTATTTAAGCTACGAAAAAAGCACTTGTGACCTTATTTAGACAAAGCGGAGAGGAAACCCAGACGAAACAAATCCACGTCTATAAAGAAGACGCGCTCCGTCTGCGTCTATTCGTGCTACAACAGCTGTCTTTGTTTAATAAAGCAGCGAGTCTCACTACAACCCATAAAGCAAAGTGTTATCGAACAGCAGCCTTTATGGCATTCATCCTATTAGTTAATGAGCAGCCATGTTTGCCGAGCCCCGAACTAGCTGCTCAGAATTCCGCTCAGATCGTCCTGCTCTCCGAGTGCACACCTCGCCGCCTGCAAAAAAAGGAAGCAAAAAAAAAAAAAAAAAAAAAAAGAGACATGGTCCAGCGCTTGCTCATCTTGTCTATACACTCTTTGCTCTCTTCTTAATGATACACTAACAGATTGTAAACATGCTGTTGCCGTTTCAACATCCCTCCCCTCCTCCTTTCTCTTTTTTTTTCTGTGCATTTTTTAAACAATGTCCTTCATGTTAGAGTGGTTACAGGCAGCAGAAGGACATCATTAGAGCCATGGTTAAACTGCAATTTACACCATTAGGAAGGCAGGAGCAATTTTTATTGCCTAGTAAATTTCAGCTCTGAAATATTCGGACCATATGGCTCAATTTGTGTAATAACCTTAATTTCTTGCACCCTTCAGGTCCTCCTGCCTCTCCGACAGAGTTGGGCTTCTGTGCGCAAAAAAAAAAAAAAAAAAAGAGGCCACGGGTCTGCGGGGCCCCGGTGAGCTTAATAAGGTGTCACGTCCTGTTTGGGTGAAGGCGTTGGAACAGCGGCCAGATGGTATCGCGGCAAATGACTGTCAGGGGTCCTGATCTAATCAATAGGATGTATTAATACATCTCCCATCGCTGGGAACCTCGTGGGGCTGCGGCGCAACATCTGGAAAGACTGGGGGGGGGGGGGGGGCACTGGGAGGAAGATAGAGCGAGAGAGAGAAAGAGAGAAGGAGGGAGGTACAGAGAAAAATGAAGGCAGGTAAAAAGGGAAAAGAGTGTAAAAAAACTGAGGAAAACTGTACACTAAGAATGACGAGTATTAGAGAGAAAGCAGTTTAGGAAAGAGAAAGATACATCGTGGAGTTTACATCAGATAAAAAAAAAAAAGAAAGCAGAAAGACGACTTCTGACACTGGATAAACCTCTCTCTCTCTCTCGTGGAGCTTTGATAAGTGTTTGGTAATGAGGGGCGTCTGCACACATGGCGAGGGAGGCAGGTTTTTGGCGGCTAGGACCGCCTGCGCTCCGTAGCCTCATTCAGTCCTGCCGCTGTGACGTGCCCATTAATCAGCCTCTCTGGCACCGGCTACAGCACACAGCACAGCCAGGGATCAATAGCAGCACCCCCCCACCCCACCCACCCCATCTCTAACTTCAACACACACACACAAACACACACTCATACACACACTCACACAAAAGCAGAGAGCGAGTTATTGGATCGGCCTGCGCTGACTGGAGAATGCCACGCGTCTCCTCCTGATGCTCCGGTGCCACCGAACATTACGGAGAGGCATTATGGAGCATTACGCCATCTGCTCAGCTCCCTGCCTGCTCGAGAACCGTTCTGTGTCTGTGTGTGTGGGGCGAGGAGAATCTTCTCAAAAAGCCATAAAATACAAACTAAAACAAACAAACAAACAAACAAACAAACAAACAAACAAACAAACGTGGAGCTGATTAGATCCGCGCTCTCAGGCTTCTGATCCGTCAAAGCAAGCAGTCACGTAACCGCCAAGAAGCCCTGAGTAACACTGAGGTTTCTCCCAGAATGCTTGTTTCACTCAACACCTTCATGTTAACTCCATGAGAGACGATCAACCTGTAGCCATGCAACAGTTGGTTACAGCAAAATCAATACGACACCCAACTGCAGGCCAAGTATTGACACAGCAGGCTGGACAGCTGATCTAGCACAAAGCTCGTGTCCAAAAAAGATCCAGCTGGATCAATGGATTATAAATGTAGCCCTGAGAAACTGTGCTAATAACCACACTCCGAATTCCCGGTATGTCAGGTGGCACGTGAGCAAAGAGGCAGATTCGGGACCGAAGCACGGAAAAGCTGCTAGCTAAAAAGTTGCTGAGAAATAGGTTTAAAAATAGTTTTGCTGTCTGTATCATCACTGATATTTAATCACCTGAGTGCTTTAAACACCTTATCATGGTGACTCTCAGTTTCCCCGGGCATTTCATTAGCACTGAACAGATACGTTTAGCGAGTTAAGTATGTACATAATTTTGCACATCAAACACACATCAGGTTTGGAATGAAGAGCTAAACAGTTAATGAAAACTGCACAAACGTAAAAGCGGGTTATTTAAAACGAACTGCAGCAACCTGACCTTTTAATCCTCCATTACAGATGAACACTATGAATATTCAAACCCAAATCCTGCAGACTCGAAACAATAAAAACAAGCCTGAGTCTGATTCAAGGACGGATGATTCGGAAGTTTAAAAACATTTAAGAGTCGTGATCGCATTTCTTTTCATAAAAAAAAAACAAAAAAACAATGAACAACAAAAAACAAACCGTAAGAGAACACGAGATGATAAATCAGCAGCACCCATTATCAGGTCAGGGTCATAACTCAAGAGGGCTGAGGACAGCGGAGGAAATTAATTATGAGTTGATTAACAGCAAACTATCTGATGTCACACGTTTGCCCAGCGCTCAAACGAACGCCGACTTCTGGAGGTCAAGACGAACCGGAAAGGGCTGCCAAGAGAATAACAACCGCAACTGTAAATTATTCCCATGGAAGGAGAGAGGGCCGCTGATAAAAGGCTCAGCTCGGATGACGTTCATTAATTGCTACCCAAATAATTAATTTCTGCATGGAGCAGGCGTTTCTCTGAAGCCCGGTGGGGGAAGTGGAGATTCTCAGTGGGACGTGGATCGCTTCCCCTCGTTCCGGTGTTATGAGTCTCAGGGCAAATTTGTCGTGAATAAAGAGAAATACGTTTGTAGTGACGGAGCAGCTGGATCGTCTTGGAGTGTCATGGATCACCTGGGCGAGCTTTACACGTGGGCATGGGGAAATTGATTCAGTTACATATTGTGATTCTTTTTCTGCAGTAAGTAGTAGTATTGTATATCACCACACTGACTACAAAATCACTTTTTTAAAATAAATTTTTAATTTGTATATTTTTGCATTTGAGGTGATAAAATGTTGCAGTTCCTCTATAATCCTACAGGTGGTGCTCTAACCTGTTCATACATTGGCAGGCTATTGTTTGCTAAATTTGAAAAATTTAGAATTGTAACAATGAAAAAAAAATGCATTCATACCAAATCAAGATATTTATAAAATCACGATACTGACAGTATTGTAAAACAAGTTCAGACTGAATACAAGGCGTCAGCAGTCATTAGATTAGGTTTTGAATAGCGCTGTCAATATTAACGTGTTAATGCATGTGATTAATTTAGAAATTTTAACTCATTACTATTTTTTAAACACAAATTAATCATATGACCAAGTTTGACTCTAATGGCTTCCCATAATTGCGGCACGGTTACCTGGCTGTGTGTGATAACGGCACGGGTAATAAGACGACATCACCAGGTGCTGAACTGCAAGTTTCATTATAAAAATCTTCTAGATGGAAGTTTGGATAAAACCAGAGTTGTGTGCTTGAGCTTCCTTCAAAGGGAACCATTTTTACAAGAACACATTAAAAACTGCATGGGAGCGGTGGGGCAGATGGCTAAAGCTCTCGGGTGTTGATTTTTGGATCTGAGGATCCGGGTCGAGCCCTGCTGTCAGTAGGTCGTCATGCCCCCACACTACCCAGCCGCTGCATGCAGTGCCGGTCCCATTCCAGAGGTTTTAATTTAACATTTGTTAAATGTTATTGTTTGAGAAATTATAAAACTGTATAATCTGTTTCCTCTAACCAGTTTGTCATGCATCTCTTTATTCCAACTTTGCATGTTTACAATAAGAGTAAATCTGAGTATTTTAAAATTGTGATTAATCGTGATTAATCACAGACTGACTGTGATTAACTAGATTAAAAAAATGTATTCATAAATAGCACTAGTTTTAAAGGTCCCATATATACATACAGTCAATACGGAAAGTATTCACACCCCCTTAAATTTTTTACTCTTTGTTATATTGCAGCCATTAAATTTTTTACCTCATTAATGTACACACAGCACCCCATATTGACAGAAAAACAGAATTGTTGACATTTTTGCAGATTTGTTAAAAAAGAAAAAACTGAAATATCACATGGTCCTAAGTATTCAGACCCTTTGCTGTGACACTCGTATATTTAACTCAGGTGTTGTCCATTTCTTCTGATCATCCTTGAGATGGTTCTACACCTTCATTTGAGTCCAGCTGTGTTTGATTATACTGATTG
>JAQMYK010000005.1:29940600-29958100 GCA_030014345.1 Clarias buthupogon
GGATGGTAAACGTTGGTGGACAGCCATTTTCAGGTCTCTCCAGAGATGCTCAATTGGGTTTAAGTCAGGGCTCTGGCCGGGCCATTCAAGAACAGTCACAGAGTTGTTGTGAAGAAACTCCTTCATTATTTTAGCTGTGTGCTTAGGGTCATTGTCTTGTTGGAAGGTAAACCTTCCCCCAGTCTGAGGTCCTGAGCACTCTGGAGAAGGTTTTTCGTCCAGGATATCCCTGTACTTGGCCGCATTCATCTTTCCCTCGATTGCAACCAGTCGTCTTATTCCTGCAGCTGAAAAACACACCCACAGCATGATGCTGCCACCACCATGCTTCACTGTTGGGACTGTATTGGACAGGTGATGAGCAGTGCCTGGGTTTCTCCACACATACCGCTTAAAATTAGAATCTCATCAGACCAGAGAATCTTATTTCTCACCATCTTAGAGTCCTTCAGGTGTTTTTTAATGTGTCTTGCACTTAGGAGAGGCTTCGGTTGGGATACCCTTTCTAGAGCTGGCCGGCCAAACTGAGCTAACGGGGGAGAAGAGCCTTGGTGAGAGAGGTAAAGAAGAACCAAACGATCACTGTGGCTGAGCTCCAGAGATGCAGTCGGGAGATGGGAGAAAGTTGTAGAAAGTCAACCATCACTGCAGCCCTTCACCAGTCGGGGCTTTATAGCAGAGTAGCCCGACCGAAGGACACCTGAAGGACTCCAAGGACTGCAATATAACAAAGAGTGAAACATTTAAGGGGGCCTAAATACTTTCCGTACCCACTGTATATACGTGTGTTAATGCCCCTGCTGAAATATCCCATGGATAATGCATTTTTCATACCTCACACTCTCTGTATGTCATTTATGCTATGCAAATGCGCTGCTGCTGAGCCACGCCCACCTCCAGAGAACATCCGATCTGAGCACAAAGCTTGGGGGAGGGGGTCTTCTTATATGAGGTCACATTAGGGGGAAAATCTAGTTGGTTTGTTAAAGACTTGGTCGATATGAGAAAAAATACAAAAAGCAGTAAATGACTAAAAAGTTACTTTTGCATTAAACAGGTCCACTTTAAGTAAAACTTTATCTACATAAGAGCTTAAAGGATTGTTGTTGCTGCAAATTCATGAAGAATGAAGAACCCACAGTCTGAATATCTAATGATTTGAAGTTTTTCATTTCAGTGCTCATGCCGTATAAACACTACCAGACGGTGATTATTAAGGGGAGAAGTGGAGGAGATTAACGGGACACACGGACATGAAGACACAGAGGAAGCAGATGTGAGCTGGATTTGTACGAACTCATCACACACACGTGTGCACAGAGTGAATAATCTCCTCAGAATAAAGCACTATGTGTTTGTCTGGAGACGGGAAGGAAAAGTCACTGATAAATGATTGTGAGCAAGGTTTAATTCGAATGACTCGGTTTAAATGGCACCATTTACATCGGATACCCACAAAGAAAGGTCAGCAGTAAAAGCTGGTCCGGATGCAGTGCAGAGAGCATACCAAAGAGTGTACATGCATCTTATCTTGTCTTAGAGAAACACCTATATAACATTTAAACAAATACGTCTTTCGTCAAACCGTTTCGGAGAAGTTCTTCCTTCACTGAAAGCCGGACGCGAGTTCAGTAAGCAGGCGCATCACCAGCGCTCAGGATGTGATTAAACCTTAAAAGGTGGCGTTCAAGTTCCAGTACGCTGAAAAACTAATTATGGAATTTACTTTTATAAACGAGCATCAGACATACAGTAATTACACAGCGGCAGCGTTTATTGCCACCTTAAAAATGCTCAATTTCCTCTGCTCTCCATGAACCTTACTGCAGTTAATAAAAGCCATACCAAATAAAAATAAATAAATACAATAAATACAATAAAACTGTCAAAATTAGATGAATGCATAAATGATTTTGTATGGAAATTGATTCAATGATTCTCGAATAGTTAATTAAAATCAATATCAAAATAATAATTATATAAATTAATACTAAAAATAAAATAATAATAAAAAAATTATAAAAAAGAAATAATAATAATGATAATAAAATAATTTTAAAAACCTACCCGCAGTAAAACAACATACTGTAAATAATTCCAGTTATTTCTGGTCTCTGTGTTCTGATTGGTTCAGAATATGAACTTCAGAGCACAAGGCATGATATGAACTCAACAAACAGAGAGATTTTTGGAATTTAAAAAGAAGTATAATATTCAAGCTTTAAATCTGATTTTAAAAAATCCATTTCAATTGTAATTAAAATTGTATAATGCAAAGAAAGGGGCATAACATCTAAACACCTTCCTCATCATGTTATTTCTTGAGTTTTGTTCGTACAGTACCTTAAGCCATAATATTAAAAGTTTTGTAAGAAATATGGGAGTGTACAGTATTTATCACATGAACAGACACCCTGAGGTCTAAGAGCTGCATACCTGCACTGTGAGCGCTGTGATGCTGCTGGAGTCGAGTGTGGGATCTCCGAGTTCCTGCTTGTACGACACTTTGTACTCAGAGATCAGACCATTGGGATTACTGGGCTGCGTCCAGTTCAGGAAGATGGAGTACGCACCAGTTGGGCGTGCCGCGGGCACATCTGTACTGTCCGGCTCCGCCTCGAGTGTGAGCACGGAGCTCCAGGAGCTGGAGATGGAGCCCTGAGAGTTGTGCGCTGTGACTCTGTACTCGTACTCGGTGAATGGCTTGAGGAAATCTGAGGCATCGATAAACTCCAGAGGACCTTCAGACCAGATAAAGACCAGGAGTTCCTCCAGGGTTCCTCTCAGTCGTCTGCAGGAGAAAGGAAGGAAAACTGTTGAGCTTAAATAAATCCTGATCATCTTCAGATCTGGAGAAGCATATTTCTAGATATTTTATTCATTTCAAGCTTGTCTTGTTTTATTGGAAAATAAAAGAGATTTAGTGGATTGGTATGCTTTATATTGTATGTTTGTGTCAAAGGCGTTTAAGACTCACTTTATCGGACTTAAGAACAAATCGGACTTACGAACATGCTCCTGGAATGGAACTTGTTCATAAGTCGGGGACGACCTGTATTACCTGGATCATTAAAAACACTTACATGTCCTTATATTCACTCAGAAACCATGAGATGTACAAACAATTGCACTGATTTGTCACATGACCAAAGGGAGAGGCAAAGGAGACAAACTGGCAGAACCCCTTACAGAAACGCTGCCATATGCTATACTACTATACGAAGAAAACAGAACAACTTAATTACCAATTCCTGTCCAATTCATGAAGCTGCCAGCTCACAGAGAGACCCGGAGGAAATGCGAACAGTGCATGGAGTGGATACAAATGTCAGAGAGGCAGATGAAAGGAAGGAAGAGGCAGGGTGCTGTGCCCCACACAGGGCAAACCTTGTTAATTCAGCTACATTGAAACCTGTGCCGTCATGCTGCTGCAGAAATGACATACGGGGTCCTGTAATGTGGCCCCTGCTGGCCCCACTCGGCCCGACACTCCCTAATCCGACCCACCGCATTCAAATAAAGGAAAACAGTGACAGGCAGGGGGGAGAAAAGCCACACGCCGTGCCTTTAAACTGCAGCATGCTGCGGGGAACAGGGGGCTGGCGTGCTCACACACACACACACACACACACAAACACACACACACACACACAAAGATGATACATAACTATCCCGGTAGAACTCTCTCCACTTTCACTTGATCTGTAAGTCACATGTGTGAAGACGAAACATCAGACTGATAAGGAGACAGAGACAAAGTCAACACTGGATAAACAGAACGGCTCTGCATCTGATGTAATGCTGATCTCTGGTATTAGACTAAACGGGTACCACAACATGCCAAGTCTTTTTAAGCCAACAGTGGATTCTGGCGCTCCTCTGTAAGCGGGTGGATTGCATTCTTCCCCGTTTATCCGAGTCCAAATCACGGCTCAAAACAAATCCGGCCTCATGTGTTCTAAGCGCTTGCAGCTCTGCGGGTATGCTAATGATATTTCTTCAGGACTTATGCTGGCTTAGGCTGGTGTGACCTCGCGTATGGATGACATTGGTCAACATGCCATGCTGCCCTTGACGAAAGCTCTTGCAACAGCATACACCCGTGGGGAGAGGAGGAGAGGAGGAGAGGAGAGGAGGAGAGGAGGAGAGGAGAGGAGGATGGATAAAGGGTTTCAGAGCGCTCTGCAAACTATGGGAAGGCAAAGTCTGACTTCATTGCTAGCTCCTCATTGTGAAAAGATATCTTTATTAAAGATAAAGTCAGAGTGTGTACAGTGTTTTTATGTCTATGTAAAATTATGTACAATTGTATAATTGTGCATTTGCTCAAAAAATTATGAGCAAGACAATATTAGTACAACCTACTGTACAGTCGATTTTCAAAACAGAAAGCATTTAAATACCAAAGCTGGAGTGTGAATACTGAACGATTGTATTAGTAAAAACTACTAATAAAAAACAATATTCAAAATAAATAAAATTAAAATAAAAGGCGGCATGCTGGCGTAATGGTTAGCACTGTCGCCTTGTGCCTTCAGGGTCCGGGTTTGATTCCTGACTCAGGGTCTGTCTGTCTGTCTGTCTGTGTGTGTGTGTGTGTGTGTGTGTGTGTGTGTGTGTGTGTGGAGTTTGTGTGTTCTCCCCGTGCTTGGTGGGTTTCCTCCGGGTTCTCTGGTTTCCTCCCACAGTCCACAGACATGCAGATTAGGCTGAGTGGCGTTCCCAAATTGCCCGTAGTGTGTGACTGAGCGTTTGAGTGTGTGTGTGTCCCGCCTTGTGCCCTAAGTCCTGGGATAGGCTCCAGGCCCCCCTGCGACCCTGTACACAGGATAAAGCAGTATAGAAGATGAAAGAGATGAGAGATAAGACAAAAATAAACTCGTACTCGTGATATCCCGCTAATAAGAATCTTAGACGGACAGACAGACACGTGAACGGCAGCCAGGAATCTCTACTTCGAGTTCCTGATTACGTAACACCACTGTACAACAAGAGAAACTACAATATTTTACTATAGACATTTGACCTTGCTGTGACCTTGACCCTGTTCCTCAAGTTCAAATCAGTTAATCTCCTGAATACAGCTGATGAATCAAACACTCATGCACTCATTCTTTGAATATCTCAGATGGACGGACTTCCCGAGAACCACCTAGTGGTGGAAAATGATATCTGATGGTTTTTGTTTGAAGACATTTAGGTAAGGATGATGCAGGTTGTACCTTATATGAAAGTAATCTATTTCAGGATGTTTAGATGTTTTATACTGTATATAACAGCACAGATCTTTCATGTCCTGTATTTGTTACGTGTTCCAGGAGCGCGCTGGAGCTTCTCCTAAACAAGAGTTTTCCTTATTATCTCTTATACTGGTGTACAGCCTCAGTGTTGATGCCACGTCTATAACATAATGTAAAGTATGCTTAGTTGTGTTTTTACATGTATACAGTGGGGCATAAAAAGTATTTAGTCATTTTCATCATAGGTATAGAAAGTATTTTATAAGTATAAGTATTTTATAAGTATATAAAATACTTATTTTCCACCATAATTTGCAAATAAATTATTTTCTGGATTTTTTTTTCTTCTTATAAGTATAGTTGAGGTTCACCTCTGATGAAAATTACAGGCCTCGCTCATCTTTATAAGTGGGAGAACTTACACAATTGGTGGCTGAATAAATACTTTTTTGCCCCACTGTATGTGCATGTGTGAGAGAATGGGGAGTCAGCAGGTCCCTCGTGTCTCCATCTCCATTCTCCCTGAACAGAGATGAGTCAGAAGTGGCCTCTGAGGCTGATGTGATTGTGTCGTGTCAATGTAAGCTCCGTTCCTCACGCAGCACTGCAGCATCCTGTTTCATATCGCTCTTTCTAGCACCGCTGGAATAATCAGAGTCAGCGGGGCCGTGTCAGCTTCCATTTATAGCCCGTCACAAATGCTGCAGCAATCTCTCTCTCTCTCTCTCTCTCTCTCTCTCTCTGCCTGTGCCTCACTGATAGAGCTTCGATATCCGTATGTACAGTAAGCGCTCTGCATATAATGCTTTTCTCTTCCGCACTCGGCTGGAGTAGATGTTGACACGTGTGACCAAGCCGATTTGCCCCGTTCACCTCAAGGTCACGACATAATTATTATTTATCATGTTTCATCACTGTTACGGCCTCAACCTCAAAACCTTCTGCGCTCATGTCTTTATTTTTAAGTAAAGTCTTCATAGGACAATTTTTCCATCCATCAAATAATGGACACATCTATCTGAATGCAACTAAACTAAAAATCTATACGTGGATCACCATTTAAATAATATTATGGTTTATACTTCCATACACAGTTATATACAGTAAAGCACAAAGGTGTACACGCCCCATTATTTCCACCCCAAAATAATGCTACACTGCAAAAAAATGAGCAAGAGGAAGATTCTCAAGTCTGGACAGATCTGTCAATAATTTCTTAAAATAAGTTTACAGCAAATCTTTATGAATAAAAGAACGATTTTGCCTGTACGTTGGTCAGAACTCGCTCCTTTAATTATATCTTTACGTTTCATACACTGGAGGACCCGAAACCAGCTAATTTCCATCTGTCTGTATGTTATGTTTGGTAATATGTTTCGTCCAGACAGATTTTGTCACAGCATCATGCAAAACTGTATGAACATGACTTCAGTGAAACTTTAATGAAAAAGTCCTTCGTTATTGGCCTGAAGTTAAATCTGCACCATAAATGAAACAAAAATGTTGAGCAGAAGTGAAGTTATCAGTACTTTTGTGCCAGATTACATCAAATCATAGTGTTTTTTTTTTATTAAGCTCATTAAGAGTTTTTGCATCGAGGTGGGCGTGGCAATACGCGTCACTCAGCAGAGCCAATCACCGCTATTGAAGACACTAAAACAAGGGTAATGCACCTTCAAAGCTACAGAAATCCTCAAAATACACACAACAACGCGAATCATCATAGCTTACTCCCAAAATATTACATACACCATGAAAACTAAACTTTGAGCCATAAATTTTTATCAAAATGTCCAAATTACTTTTAGCTTTAACCTTTTAAATATTTCTACAAACTTTTTTACTTACACTTTACTTTATTTACTACTTACACAGGATTAGAATATAAGATTATTAAGCTTTTTTCTACTCAACTGTTACTAAAGTGAAAAATGTTTATTAGGTGGGAATTTCACTTCTTAAAATAAATTCCTGAAACTATAAAAATGATCTGCCAATAGATAATTTATTCTTGCTTAATTAAAATTTGATTACAAATAACTTTAACAATATTGTCTTTGGTTTGTTGTCATCATATTTTAAGAAAATGATGATGTATAGTATGTAACTATATTTTTTGTTATATATAGTATATATATATGATTTATAAAAAATATGATGATTTATAAAAAAAATTATCAGAGGATACAAAAGACACAAAAAGTAATTGTGAAGCATTGCTAAAGAAGTATAAATCATCCAGTGACTACCCAGAGTCAGGTATCCTGTACGAGAGAGAGAGGGCTGAAGGGGAACAATAAGGCTGTTTTGAGCAAACGGGGAGGTTAGAGTAACTCCAACATCCACTCTTTAGAGCCGTGGTGAGCAGAAAAGCATCTCACATGATCTGACGTTATGCCTGACCTCACACAGCTTTAACACTCCTGCCGGCAACAGCAGACTGATTACTTATAGAGGGCACAGACGGTCAAGATTATATGTCTGTGTGTGTGTGTGTGTACGTGTGTGTTGGTACCTGTAAAGGAAATATGCAGTGATTAAACCATTGGGTTTGCGTGGAGGACTCCAGTGCACTTCAATAACCGCGGCTCCTGCTGCGCTGAGCTCAGGAGGATCCAGAGCCTTTGGTTCTGCTTCAGATGTCCGGACAGAGATGCCTTCTCCCACGCCACAACCGTCTACAACAGTGTGTTACATTTATATAGTTATATATTTTTTGCTTTGCAAAGGATCATTCCCGAGACGGGAATAAGATTAAAACACAGGTTAAAAAGAGACAGTGTTTAAAAAGTTACTTCCTGATTAACGCAGTATGAACACCTGAACACTAGAGGACTAAACCAGAGCAGTTAGAGGAGACAACTGGACAGTACCAGCTTGGCAGACTTGAACTCTGATATCGTAGGTGGTGTATGGGTCGAGTCCATCAAGCAGCAGGAACCGCTGAGGTCCAGCTGACCGCGACAGGGGGCGCTCTGTACCGGCATTCAGCAAGACGCCGTAGTCCAGGGGGAGACTGGTGTTATACACACCTGAGGACACGAGACAAAAGGATCGTTCAGTAAGAATAAACATCGGACAGTTTCAGTAGCCACGATTTAGTCACATTTTTTGCACAAGAGATTAATACAGATGACTTTCAGACTCTTGGTGAGAAGCTCTAAACATACCGGATTTAAATGCATTAAAATCAGATCATAACACTGTCTCCAGAGGCTTGTACAGTGGACACTATGCATGATGGAGCATCGCTTCACACGCTTCCCTTCTTACCCTGACACGCCCATCACTCTGGAATAGGATCAATCTGGACTCATCAGGTCACATGACCTTTTTCCATCACTCCAAAGTCCAGTCTTTATGCTCCCTAGTAAGTTTTTTTCCGGAGTGTTCTTAATAACGATTGGGTTTCTCTCAGAAACACAGCTGTTTAGTCTGAATCCTGTGAGTTCTCATCACACTGCACGTGTGTGTGTATGGAAATGCTCTTACTTTCACTTTTAAACACAGCTCTGATTTGTACTGTTGATTTTTTTCTTTTTTTTACGATGAAACTTCACCAAGCGTGTAAGTGATCTCTATTCATGATTTATTTACTCTCACGACTCTTCCAGGTTTCAAATCTCCTTGGATGTTTTTTTTTTTTTTCCCGCTTGTTGCAGGACAATAAGTCGACCCTCCTGAAGTGGTGACTTGACTTCATGCGGTGTATAAACCCTCTCCATAAAGATGACTCACTTTCTATTTTTAAAACCAAAAGTGACAATTTCGACACAGAACGGTTAAAATTAATAATTTCTTCTTGGAATATAAAAATATAGATTGGAAGATAAACTTCTCCACAGATGCCTCCGTGGTTTTTTATAACATACTACTCTATGAAAATAAAAAATAATGAGTCTTACATGAACAGAGACTTTTCCTACGTAACCATATTCCTTACAGAGCAGCAATTATTTGTGTCCAAAGTTCACGCGTCCTAACTGAGTCCTGCTGATTTCCTTTTTGCTTACACACACACACACACACACACACACACACACACACACACACCCTTCTGAAAATCTGCCATGACACATTTGAAGACAGAGATCCGGGCCCTGGTGTGGGAGCTTTGTTAATATTCCCATCACTGGTGCCTTTCATAATTTACAGCAACTAGAGGCTGATAGGTTATTCAACATTTATGAGGCCTGCGATGTATTCCGAGCGGCCTGATTATCTTTACAAATGAAAAAGTTAAATTATTCAACTTCCTTCATTGCCACCTCCCTTAGCAGATGTAGTCTTTTGCCTGAGACACAAACCCCGCTCAAATTAGACAGTGCTTTGATCAGCGCTCCCCTGCCAGGGAAGTTCAATCGCACAGGTCCTTAAGTTCTATTATTTACAACTAATCACGGACTTTGGAGTTTTCCCCCACTTTCAAAACGAATGAGAGTCTAATAAGAAATAATGGCGCGAAGGAAAGAAAAAGGAATGCGCTATCAGATCCGATACGTCAGATGCAGGCGCGCCTCGCGAATCCACGGCCGATCTGGTATTCGGACCTAACCAACCGTGAGAGATTGTAGTTTAAAGCCATAGATTTTTTTTTTGGGCCCTTCAGAATGTAAAGTCGATAAACGGTCCAGGCTATGTAAATGTTTTCGGTGGCCACAGGGTCTAGTTAAGGGCTTTTAAGGTGTAATTGAGGCTTCTGAACAGGTTCCTCTCATACGAAAGAGGCCTAATGAGACAATAATAACAAAAGATGGACCATCTGCGGCAGACAATCAAGCCTGCTTGAAGGTAGCACACATGCATATATATATATATATATATTCTCACACACACACACAAACACACTCGCATGCATGAACAGCTTCCCAAAAACATACCCGCTCCCTTTTTCTTCCTGACACACACACACACACACACGTATGCTCAGCAGGTGGACAGTGTAATAGGTGTGAGCGTGCAGGGTTTGAATGGGAATGAGATTGTGTCAGAGCCTGCGGAAGCACAACCCGAGGATGAAGCGGGAGAGAGAGAGAGAGAGAGACGGGGGGCAGGAGGGGGGCAGTTGTTTGTTTTGTTCCCACGCATGTTTGTTTGTGTTCCCGCTCTCTGGGTGGGAGAACGCTCGGTCTTGGCAGCCCCACAATGCTCAGCGGGACCCTGCAGATGGGCCGCCGCTGCCTCAAACGCAAACACACGCTGATTGATCAGCGGAGGCCAGTGGGTTGCAGACTGCCACCGCAAAGATTAGAGGAATCACTGAGGGCCGTCGCAAGGACAGGACATTTAACACTAGAGATTCGGTACAGAGTAAAAAACAACACTGACAAAATCTACCACAGAGAGTCATGGAGAGAGAGAGAGAGAGAGAGAGAGAGAGAGAGAGAGAGAGAGAAGACACACGCAGATTTAATTAGAGAGAGAGAGTTGCTTCTGTCACTACTCACACCATTCAGTCATTTCAACCCTTTTGCTGCCAAAACAGTTCTGACCCGTCAAGGCCCGGACTCCACTAGACCCCTGAATGTGTGTGTGTGTGTGTCAGCAGCACATCCTTTAAGTCCTGTAGGTAAGGTGTGAGGTGGAGCCTCCATGGATCAGACTTGTTTTCCAGCACGTCCTAAAGACACTCGATCGGATTGACATCTGGAGAACTTTGAGTCCAAATCTACACCGTGAACTCAAGGTGACCCCTTGTCATGAAGGGGTGTAATTTGGTCTGTAACAGTGTTCAGGTAGCTGGGACGTGTCAGAGTAATCCACGTGAAAAGCAGGACCTGAAGGTTTCCCGGCAGAACATCGCCCAGAGCATCACACGGTCTCCGCCCACTTTCCATAGTGCATCCTGGTCTGATGAATCATGTGGACGGCTGCGTGTGTGTGCATCATGTCTCCAGGTAAGTGACACACATGATTCATGAGACCAGACCGCCTGCTTCCATGGTCCAGTTCTGATGCTCAGGTGCCCATTGTACGAGCTGCTGTTGGTGGAGGATACGGGTCAGCATGGGCACCCGGACCGAGCTGCAGCTACACTGCCATGCGCTGTGTGTTCTGACTCATGTCTATTAGAACCAGTGTTCATTCTACAGAAATTTTATATGAAAAAAGAAATTTTTATTAAAGAAAAAAAAATTTGGTAACCAAAAATGTTTACAATGCTCCTTTCTACACAGTTTTATAGACACTTTAGGGTGACGGATCATTCCTAAAACATGTGAGGAACTCAGTGTAGAATCAACTATATAATAATGAAATGAGTGAAAAAACAACAAAAAAAACGAATCAGCCGAATAAAGCTGAAGGCATTAGCTATAACACGCAGCATGGACTCTCTGCAGCCCCTCAGTAAATCATGCCAGTGTTAGGAAATCCGCCACTTGAGTTTGAATGTCGAGCTAATTGATTCCCGGCTACGTCAAGCCGACGGCTGACTCGCATAACAATCCTCGCCACGCTCCTCGTAAATTTCCTCACGCAGACGCTCTCCCTCCCTCTCTCTCTCTCTCTCCCTCTCTCTGGCCGAAGCACGGATAAATCACCGCTGAACGACTGCTAAACAGAGAAGGTGCATCACGCATTAGGGTGAAAACATTACCTGGGAGTGACCACGCGACAAAGACAGAGCGCGGCCCCAAGACGCTGACGTTATACGGGGCAGGGATTCTCTCCGGGGAGGACGCGGGGGTCTGGATGATGTACTGGCTGCTCACGCTGCTCCCAGCATCCGTACTGGCCTCCAGCTCATACACGTATCTGCAGGAACACGGTCGTGAAGGACACATAAACACTCATGCATTTCTAAATTTGACACTCATATGAACAAAAAAAAAAAACTTTAACTGAAGGCTCGCTGTTCATTTTCCTCCTCCAGCTTAGAGCTTCCCAGTGGATCGATAAAGGGTGATGCCATTAAACAGATGACGGTGTTAATGCAATGCTGATCAGAGTCTCCACGCTGATCTTTCACAGGCCTGATAGATACTTCACACACATGCATATGAATGCCGTCAGAGTGTGTGTGAGTGTGTGCGGGTTATAAAACGCTAAAAGGAAAGCTCTTTCAACATGTACATGACTTCACAAGATAAATTTAGCTTTTTAACAGCGAGACGTGTCGGTGCAGAGGTCCGTCTCGGGTCACTCTGAACATTCCAGGCTTTTAATTTGCCATAAACTCCACACACAGCCATTAAGTATTGTTCCAGCGCAATCCCTTTACAATAAGGCCATCAGAAATCATATCCCGCTCTCATCACTGCCAATAAAGTGCATTAGCGGTGCAGATTTGCCACTGGACGCGTTTTACACGCGCTCACGCTGAGCCAGCACGACATGTCTCGTTAGAGAGTGTGTAAAAGTGTGTAATAAGACTTAAGTGGTACAAACATGTTGTGACGCACACGGATTCACACTCAGCAAGTTACGCAAATTAAAACTAAGCAAATTCAAGTTAAGTCACATAGACACAACACACTATGAATGTAGGGATTAAAAAAAATAAAGACACCAGTGTGTGTGCAGTGTGTCTATGTCGGGATGTAAGATGTAATTGGCCAGTGCATCAGAGCTGCATCAAAGGAAGCCGCGTGCTCCTATCAGGTTAGCTCAGATCTTTAGGGGCGGATTGGGGGAGGGGGGGGGGGGGTGTTAATATTTCACTCATCAGCCAGACTTTCTACTGTGGTGAGGTACGTGACAGCTAATCAACACTGTCATAAATAATCGATGAGCACGGCCCACCGGTTAGCCGCGTCCCGCGCCTCGCTACAGCCTCGGCTGATAATGAAGCGAGCGCTCGCCATTGTGCCGCTGCTCGCTGAGCTAAATTGGACAAAGGAAAGAGAAAAGGGACGAGCAGCGGAGAGGGGAATGCCTTTTGGCAGGTCATCTGGAATTACGGCAAATTAAACGTCATGCCTCGGCGCGACCCTCTTTGAAGCCATCGTATAAACAAAGACGGAAAAAGGATGGTGTGGGAGGGGGGTGGTGGTAGGGGGGTAGACACGGCGACCTAAACAAATCATCCAATCAGAGCTCACGGATGGTTTTGACATGTCAGATATGTGCCGCAGACATGGAACGACGGGATTTACAAAAAAATAAAATAGAAAATACACACACACACACATCCAGGAGTCAGTAGTGAAGCTCTGAATGACAACTTGGGCATTACCTCATCTCTCTCTCTCTCTCTCTCTCTCTATAGATAACATAATGAAAACAAACAGATTTATATTGTATCTTAAGCTGCTTATTGGACGCAGGCCGTCTTTTCAAATATTTACTCTCTATATTGCATAAACAACACAATCCGAATGCATACAGGCCGCGTGTGTGTGTGTGTGTGTGTGTGTGTGTGTTTTTAAAAAGATAAAAAAAAAAAAAAATCAATTCATTCTATACTGACTTCACTTTTGTGCTGTGGATCGTTCAAAAAATTTTAAACACAAATGAGAAAATTTGAATGTAAATTATTAAAATTTATTATAAACAAATTCCAAAAAAAATAAAAAAATTAAAGAATTTTTCACGAATTTATACTCTGGATTTTTATTTGCTTTTGTTAACAAATTATTAAACAGTTTTTAGCTAATTATTGCATACAAGTGTGATTAATTCCCTTTATAATAATATCATTAATCTAATCTATTAGTAGATTATTCATATAATTATTTTTTTACCTTTAGTTATCCATTCATCCTAACTGATCGAAACATATAATACACAAAATCACTTATAGCTAAAACACTTTCAATAGAATCTATAGCAATATCAGGAAAAAAATATATAAAATCTATAAAATCTATAACAATGTCATGGAATTTTTTTTTAATAATTATGAATTAATTTGTTAATTAATCTTTATTATAAAGCTCTTCAGGTTTAATCACAACTTCTTTCTATATATATATTTTTAAATGTCCATCATTTCTATAATCTGCTTTATAATAAATATTCATTATACATTATAAATGAATTATTTTAATAATTATGACAAAAGGATCCCATTTAAATTTCTTATTTTTTTACTCATCCTGTTTCAATAACGTGTACACACACACACACACACACATTCCTTTATCATCGTCCTGCTCACGTTCAGAAAGCTGTCTAATGATTTGTCTCTGTGTGTGTGTGTGTGTGTGTGTGACCCCTCTAGAACAGGTATTAAATAAAACACAGAGGATGAAGAGCTGCTAGGGGTGTGTTCGAGACATTGTGTGTGTGTGTGTGTGTATGTGTGTGTGAGACAGGACCTGGTGTTGGGCTGCAGCTGGGTGTCTGTGTGTTTGCTCTCCTGTGGGCCGCCGGTGTACACGCCCTCTCCGTCACGCAGGAGCCGGTAGCGGGTGAGACGGCCGTTGGGTTGCGACGGCCGACTCCAGTAGAGCTCCACGGCTGTGTTGTTCACCGTGACGTGCCTCGGTGCGAGCCAGACGCCTGTGTGTGTTCAACAACAACAACAACAACAACAAAACAGGAATGTGAACCTTCTACATGAAATTGAGAAATAAATAGAAAGGAAATACAGTGGCAGATAATGAAAGATGTATTTAAAAAAATGATCTGAACGTTTTGTGTGCTCTGTGTGTGTGTGTGTGTGTGTGTGTGCACTAACCTCCTGGTGCATCTTGCAGCGTGCGGCCCATAGATGGCTGACTTGCTCTGCAGCCGGCCACCGTGCACGCCGTGAGCACGAAGCTGTAGTTGGTGTAAGGCTGCAGCTCTACACACACACACACACCAACATGGATACACTCAGATAAGTGATACCATACACACACACACACAGGCTTATTTTCTTTCTTCAAGCATTAGACACTATGAACAGATAATTATTAGAGATCTGTAATTAAATTACTCTGTTACTGAGAGATTTGTAAGTGTGTGTGTGTCGGTGTGTGTGTGTGTACAATTTACAAATGTAAATTCAAACTTCTGCAAATATTCAAAACAAATCCCTCAGTAATAGTGTACGATTCTAACACACACACACACACACACACACAACAGCGATCCTCTCGTCTCATAAACCAGACAAATAACTTTTTTTTTGTCTTTCTGTCTTTGAAATATTTGCTTTCTTTCAGACGATCTGACTCAGACGAGCGAGTTGCAGTTCGCAGGTGGAGGAGCTGCTGGTTAGTATTCCGTCCGTCTGCCTTCATTTAACCCCAACACAGATCAATGTTTTCAGAACGCTGAATTGTGTTTGGGTTAAGTAAAGAATTCTGTCGAGCATACTAAACACGAAGGGACAGCCGCTCGGCCTCACTATTGCCATGCACGCCATGTCCGAGTGTATGTGTGTGTTTTGGCATAGTAAATAACCTCATCACAACATTATTTGCCGTGATCCTGAACCTTTATCATGCTACATATTGGATCCCACTGGAATGACAACTTTATTTTAATATTTATTTTTAATTATTTACTTTACTATGAATATTATACACACACAAATATCACGTACAAATATCTCTGATTGTCTGCAGCAACCTCTAGTTTTAGAATTAGCCCATTGTATGACGTTATGTGAAAACATCTACTTGTAGTACAATTACATATTTTCACTTAAACATTTTTCAAGCAAACTCAAGGGGGCGCTCTAGGTCTGATTAATCAGATATACTGTATGCAACTTCAATAATACAAAAAAATAAAACAAAACAATAAAATAAGAGGTGTACACTCATTTTAGCGCTCCGCTCTCACGCGGCCCATTTGCAGCTCGAGACTAACGCGAAGTGAAACAACGCCGTAACTGTCATCCAGATTGTTCAGTACAGAGCAATGAGGAAATGCGCCGTAATAAATGACATCAAACAGTCGTTTATTGACAAGCTGCCATTTACCGTTTGCATTAGTGAATATGAGGAGATGACGGCTGCTCGTCCGTCTGCCCTAAAGCAACCGGACTGAAGGAGAAAGATCTGGAAAGCCTGCCTAAATAATTGAGAGCTGACTTCATATGTACAATGAATTTTTTTTCTTTTTCTTTTAACACTATTAATCCCCCCCTCTCCCCTCCGCCCTCCGTCTATCTGGAGGGGATTACGGAGTGATTTGTGGGGCCCGTGTGACGGCCGAGATGACCCGCGATGCCTCTTTACAGGCTCGGCTTCCTCCCCGGCGCCCCGTCCCTCCCCCACGCGCTCCTGCTCAGGCAGAATTTAGAGGAGGTTGAGGTTCCTCTCGTCCTCCTCGCTCCTCTCATGTGTCACAACACGGCCACTCAGATGTGTGTTCTGTGACAGAGAAATATTAGCTCTGTACCGGAGTGGGACAGGCCCGAGCTCGGAGCACGACGAACCGGTGACTTTGAACGCTGGTGTTTCTGTCTGCACAAGGGGGGGAGGGGGATGTTGGGGGGGTGGGGGTGAGTCGTTAGAGCTCGGATCACATTAAATCATCGAGGTGTTTAGGTGTGTGTCGTTTGAAAGGAATACTGAGAGAAATTACTGCCTCTGTGTGTGTGTGTGTGTGTGTGTGTGTGTGTGTGTGAGCTTCAAAGGAAAATGATTATCCAGCAAAATGTCATTAAAAAAAAAAAAAAAAACCTAAATAAGAGTTTAAAGTTATGGCTTTTTAATTTTTTTTTTTTTTTACAAATATCTTCAAATGCACTAATAATAAAAATCATCATCATTGGAATTTTAACATAAATGCAACAGAACATAATATTATATTATTTTAACCTTCAAAGTTTTAAATATATTTGATTTATTATTAATATATTTTACTGGCACATTAAAAAAAAAATTATTCAACATTGTCATCAAGGTTCGAGTATTATACATACTGTATTATTATTATTATTATTATTATTATACACAAACTACATGAATTTCAATATATATATATATATATACTGTATATATGTACATACATTTCAGAAAGCTAATGAAAAGTATTTCCAGGTATTATTTCCTCTTGATTGTTGATTTCTGAGTGAATTCAGCTCAGTTAATTTGTGCATCTTCTAAAAGTAATGAGCCTGTAAGTGTTTGACTGTAAGAGTCGGGGAAAGTCTTGAAGTCATGATAATTCTCTCTCTCTCCCCCACACACCCTTCTCTCTCATCTTTAGGCAGATAATTTGGCAATTAAGTCTAAACAAAAGGGCACTGTTGTGCAGCGGCACTTTCGCAGGAATCACGGCGCTTCGTCTGAAGATGCTCTGAGTGCCTGAGTCAAGGTTAACTTATTCCAACGCTGAGGTCAATTACTACCAGCACATTTTGTTTGCAAATGTGC
>JAQMYK010000005.1:30007679-30019180 GCA_030014345.1 Clarias buthupogon
ATATATAAACCCTCCTTAAAGTTAAAGCAAAGTTCCAGTTCCTCATCTTGTGCGCGTCCTCGCCACCTGACTCTCCAGCCTCGGGTGTCTGATTGATATTTAGACCCTATGAAAGCTCATTTGCAGGTAATGTTTTCCTCCTACATTTACGTCCCACAGTAGCAGTGGTAATGGAGAAGCAGCAAGGGCGCGTCTGATCAAGGTGACTGGCTCTCGCTCTCTCATGCATGCTGGGCTGCTGATGTCTCCCCACAGATGGCCCACTTCCACCTCCCCATCACCACCTTGTCCCACCTGAGTACACGGAATGAGCTTTAGGCCCCAGAGCTCAGTACTGTATGTACCAGTAAAACAGAACAAAGCTCAGATGGATATGGTAAAAAAAAGAAGAAAAAATACAAAGACTAATGTCTAGCAGAGGTCAAACTGAATAGGACTGATTTCTAAAATAAGAAGTCCAACTAATCATTAGTGCATAAGGGTTTACACCTCTTCTGTTGGTCTTGTTCATGAAAAAGAGGTCACGAGTCCACCAAGAGGAAGAGTTCACGTTCCGAACATCCTAACATACTGGCAAAGACGAAACTGACCATTCTTCTTTCTTCCAACACAAAAACTTCAGGTGGTGTGAGAAAAGGGGTCATCCACTGCAGATTCTGCCCCACTCCCCCCATCCCCTCACCCACCACACCCCACCCAACCCCACCCTACTCTACCCCATCCTGATAAATAAACAATGCACAGATTTGACCTTTGGGTTAACAGGTTTTTATGCTTGCTCCACTCAGCACTCTAACTGATTCAATTACCACAAAGGTTCGAGAGCTTCCATGAATACTGAAAAAGCCCCCATCCCACCCCCACCTCTGACACTGCTTAAAAAAATAATAAAAAAAACACCCCGCAAATGTACCTGTGCTTGCAAATCCAATGTGTCTCTCTGGAGAAATTCCTTAATTGTTAATAATTTTACCACATGAGACAATCAAGTCACCTTGAACACAAACCCCTCCTTCGCTTCCTTCGCCCCGATCCCAGCCTCGTCTGCTCGCTCTCTAGCCTCGCCTCAGTCTGTAGAGGCAAAGTGTTATTTAAGCTTTACTGGTCTGTGTTAAATTTCGCAATTTGAAGGGCTGTTAAGTTTTTCAATTGAAATTTCATTTAAGATGCAGGTGCTTTTGATTTTATTGATGCTTTACTGCTCTTGGGGCGCCTGACGAGAACACTGCGCAATAACACCAGGCTGCCTCCGCCAGGGCGTCGACCGCGCCCGCCACCATCGCAGGACGTCCGGGACACTTACGCCGGGTCTGTCCTGGGATGGGAAAAGATGAGCGCGAGCCACCGGGCCTGAACGTCTGCTACATTTATAAGGATTCAGTTAGCGTAATAATAATAACAGAAAAGATTCATAAGGAATGTGAAGACGGGGTGAGAAAAGGGAAAGAATAAGAAAAGGTATTCTTACTGTCGTGAGGAATAGAAGGATCGATGGCAGAAAGAAACTTAAAATAATATCGTAGGCACAATCACTGTGGCAGTAAAGAACACTTTACCAGATGTTATACCTTTAGTTTTGACTGTGAAGGAATACACACTTCAGGACACTGAAACCTTCTCAGGCCAGCACACATCTCACAAAGCGAGCAGATGAAGATCTCCTGCGCCTGATCAGCCAGCGTGCTTTATACGAGTGTGTGTGACGGTCAGGAATGAAAAGGAAAGCCTACATGCTAAAGTTTATGTTCTCAGGACCGGCTGTCAAGTCAAAGGAGCAAAAATTCACACAAAGAATTACATTAAGAAGGTGTGTATAAAAATTTAATGGAATGATAAAATCAGAGGCAAGCGAGCTTTCTGAATATATAAAACGCTTGTACATCTTCACTCGGAAAGTCTCACTTCAAGGTAATCAGTCAATCAGTCGTAGGAAATACAAAGACATCTCACACAAAAAAAATCCTAAAAGAACTAAAAAAAACCCTCGATTTTACTATTGACATTTTTAAAGAAACCTGACACATGCAGAATCGTCATAAAATTTTAAACTAATTTAAAACCTAAAAAGCAAATATTAAGCCTTAATAATTATTTGTGATTAGCAGTGGGGTGTGAATACTGTATGTAGGCCAGCATGGCTTTCACCAGAGTGTTTTCCACACTGTGTTAGGGGGAACAGAAGGGAACACTCTCTGGGGGGATTTCTAAATTAGAGACAAGAAAAGTTATTGCTGCTGAGAGAGAGAGAGGGGAAAAAAAGGAAATTAGACATACGGTCCTCTCCTATTATTTTACCTTGCTCGTCCTTTCATCTCTCCCTTGATCATACGCGATCATTACTTTGACAAATCTCTGCAGTTCTTTCCAGTTCCTTTATGCATGTGTGTTTCTTTATTAGTCATTTTACACTGCGAATGTACAAGTTCTGTTTAACCGTAAACAATCACCTCCTTCACAGCAATGTGTTTATGAAGAATTAATTTACGAAATATCTTCTAAACCAACTTTTTGTTTTTATTACCAGGGTAATTAAATGATTATTAACGGCTGCCGTTTAATATTGGAAAAACCTTCATTTGGTCATTTGTCCGGTATTAAACTGTCCGGTTTTGATGAACTTGAGTGTCGTGTGGTTTCCGAGACGCTTTTCTGCTTATAACGGCTGTAAGTTTACCACTAGTTTATGTACAAATGCTAAAATCATCAGTTTCTGAAAGTAATCACATCAGTTATGAACATTAACTGAAGCTTTTAGACACATATCTGCATGATTTTATTCACTGCGCTGCTGCCAAGGATTGCTTCTTTCTATTTTATTTTTTTCAAAACAAGACATATCCCAGTGTAATGAAACCTTTATGTAGCTAGAACTGCTTTCTCATTGGCTTCATTTCAGCAAATTATATTTTGTTCTCAAAATGAAAACTGTTCCGCTGTTTCTAAAGGTTAATTTTTTTTGTCTGAAAATCTAATCAACAAATTTAAATAGTTTTAACAGACTTCAACACAGTGAAAAAAAAGCTCATTTACAAATTAACATAATTCGAATGTGTACAAAGGTCTCCTTAAATTAACACAATTTCACAAAAAATTGTGTTTTAAAGAAACACAAAATCATTTATTGCTTAAAAGCCACTAGACATTTTTACATTCACAAGTTTCTGATTGATAAAAAAAAAAGAAAGGTGTTTTGTAGTGCACGTTTGTCGAGTGTGTGTTTTGTATTTGCACAGGGTTTGGAATACACACATTTAAATTATTTTAAATATGAAATCAAAGACACAAATATAGGCATCGGCAGACAAAGCAACGGATCCAAGCCATTTCCACATGTTTGGGCCAGTAAAGGAGTTCCTGAGAGGCCAGTGTTTCAGACCTGAAGCAGGTGTAATTATATAGAGAAATAAAGGGAGTTTTTACTCTCCTGTGTTCTGTTATTCTGTACTGTTGTTAAAAGTCCTGCTTTGACTTGGACACCACTTTTACATCCAGCATGATTAGATTATGTACATACTGTATACAAAGGCCAAATAAAAACTCCCTGAGGTTAAAAATAAACCTGAGGTGTTTCCTTCCTGTCAGTGCCAACACCCTCTCGAGAATTTGCATGTAATCGGATCATGTTAATATTAACTAAATCGATTACACTCGCTCTACATAATTCACACCTGTAATGAGCAGTGACCCTGACCCCTTCTGCTCTCCGGACCTGCCCGATCCATTCTGATGCCCTTCTTCTAATCAGCTCTACATGACTCGCTGCTGCTGAGGACGGTCCCATAGGGACAGCCTTAAAATCAACCAGATTACTGCGGATGATTCCAATTAAAAACCATAAAGAGGGCTTGGGACTTCAATTGAAAAACAACTTTGCAATCAAGTCTCCATCAATGAGCAGTAAAAAACAAAACAATAGACTTCATGTACATAAAATGTAAAATTCATAATCTGAAGATGAAGTTTCTCATAAGCTGAAGTTTCCGGTTACATAACTGCACTTTGACCGTAGAGCACACAGTTAGAGACTATTGATAAATTATTGATATTATTATTGAATCCCATTCGAGTCTGGCTCCGCTCGGGGTTTGTTCTCATATCATCTCCAGCTTGTTCATTAGGGATAAACATATAACTTATTTAATTTAGTGTAAGTGATGAAATCATGAATTCAGCTTTTGATTGATGTTTTTATGTAAACTTTACTTCCTAAATCTGTCCTGTTTCTGAGAGCAGAAAGTTACTGGTATCTTAAACTAGAGCTGTGTGATTGAATCAATTTTGCGATGTAATCAATTGATTCAAATAATAAAAACGATGAGTTAGGTTTCGATTCAGGATTGATTCACACTGTTTGAACTACTCAGAAATATGCACACGTTAAACTAAATTTTAAAGTAAACCACAGCTTCTGCAGAACTTACAAACCGCTTCCTACTTCTCCAAATACACGCGTTTAGCAAGATAGCGGCATTCTTTCTCTTCTTTTAAGTTTATTGGCTGTTGGTGCAATATCGCTACCTACTGGACTGGAGCAGCAGTTAGGCAAGGAAAAACAGATTGTTGCTTTGTATCGCTTTAGCCTCTTTTGTTTTTTTGTTTGGATTTAATAGAAATAATGTTGACTGTCTGATTTTTCAAGCAGTGACATTTCTTAAACGTTTCAATGTATTAAAAAATCTAATCGAGTCAAACCTATGATGCACAGCTCTAATCTAAACAATGTTGATATACATTTATTACTATTCTGCCTATAAATTATTTATATTGTGTATCAATGATCACATACGTCAGAATTTTCTTCTTTTTTTATTTCATTATTATAAGATAAAAAAACAAAAAACAAACACATTTTAGGTCCTGTTCATGAAATGTTCATTCATTGCTTAAAAGCAACTAGACATTTTTAATTCTTATATCATTAAGTTGTTTCAGATTTTTTGCATTTTGGGCAAAAAAAAGGGTGTATTGTAGTACATATTTGTTGATTGTGTGTTTTGTATTTGCACACTGAAATTATTTTTAATACGAAATCAAAGACAATTCATAGGCACGAGCTGGCAAAGCACCTGATCATCAGTTTTAATAAATTACCGACTGAAATTAAACTTCAATTCCATTTACTGTAGAAATGATTGTAAAACTAGGAGAGAGAGAGAGAGAGAGAGAGAGACGTTAGGGGAAAGTGGGCGTAGCACTCTGCAGGGTAATGAAGAGGTGATGGTCCATAATACTGGGTATTTTGAGTGTATGCAAATATTCGCTCCTTAATTAGAATGCATGTGGTAATAGAGTGAAGTATAATTAATTTATAACTTAGCAAAGAGTGTCTGTTACGAACTCTAATATGATTCTATTACGGTAATCAGTTCACAATGACACCAAGTAGGTCATCTAGCAGGCATACACCTCAACTTTGGGTGCGCACACACACACACACACACACACACACACACACACACCACCTGCTCATCTGCTGCTACATATGCTGAATAAGGCTCATCATACACGCGAAAACGTGTTTGGAGTAACTGTGTGTATTTTTTTTGTGTGTATGTGAGAGTGAGAGAGAGAGAGGGAGAGACTCACGATCTTGGGCAGTGCGGAAAGACACCCAGGAGCTGTGAGTTTCACCATACTGGTTTGACACCAGCAGTCTGAACTGGTACTCTGTGTACGGTTCCAAATCCTGCACCGAGTGAGTGAACACTGTTTCTGTCTCATTATCCACAAGTCTGTAACACACACACACACACACACACACACACACACACACACACACACACACACACACACAGGCAGAGTACATCACGGAATGCTTTATACATCAATAAATAGATCAAGCCGCTCTGATCAAATTAAAACAATCTCATCAATTTGAACATCCTTGAGATATGAAATAATAAACAAGCACATTTTCTTTGATTTCCTGCTAAAACAACTCCATACACACAGCTCATTAAATGCCTTATGACTCTTGGTTGCTTTCAGGATAGTTTTTGAGCAGCGCCAATTTCCAGCAAGCTTCGCCATCAAATTTACTATAGAGCTATAATAAAGAAGGAAAAAAAAAATCACCTGAACAATGAAATACATTTGAACGGAATGGCAGGAAATGAGGCTGATATATAATACATGGAGCTAGTCATTTATTTATTACAACAGAATGAGAATTTTTCCCCCATCTCTGATTAAATAGCAATTTGTTGTCAAGGAGCATGTAATGCATACATATCAGATGAAGTTAGGCTTTTTAGATTTCGCCCTGCCTCTCCTTGCTATCATATGGAAACTTACACTTGCTTAAAGAGTACAAAAATCCTCCTTTTGTGTAGAGTTTGCCAATACTTTAATACCCTCAACACAATCTGGATTAAAATCAAGATGTAATTGCTTTTATAATAATAATAATAAACCCTAATTAGTAAGTAAGCCAGATCCCTCTACGAGGACAGCGACCTACATGTGCAGCTAGTGTAAAACTTAAACTGTGTATGAGGTGGAGTCACGTATTCATGTGGGCTGCGGGATGGAGACTCACTGTAGCACGTGTTGGGTGGCCGGATTCTTCATCTGGAGCTGATAGTGCAGAGTCCCAGGTGCATTGGGGCGCGAGGGACTGAGCCATGCCACCTGCAAAGAGGTGGAGGTGGCAGCTGCCAGCCTCGGGGGCAAGAGGCCATCTGGAGCTGGGGGCATCGGGAGAGAGGGAGAGAGAGAGAGGCGGAGATGAAGGCCAAGGCGAAGGAGGCATATGCTCCAGAGCAGTAGTGTGACTGTGTTAGTGGTGAAGTAAAGCAGCGGGATGGAAAGCACCGAATGAAAGTATTTACTTTTACTTCAAAGACAAAAACAGCTTCATAAATATATACATACTGTATATATAGCACCATAATTATACCATGTGACATCGAGGGCTAAATCATTCACTGGATTAAAGTTGGATTTTTATACAATAAAATGCTAAATATTTATGCAAAATTCTCTTATTAGTCATTTTTTAGACTAAAGTTTGTGCGTGGTCAGGGTTTAATTGCATTGTGACCTCATATAAGACGAGCCCCTCTCCAGGCTTGTCTGCTGCTCTCAGGAGGGGCGTGGCTCAGCAGTTGCTCATTTACATAGAGGCTAAAATGGCCAATTTGGAGGAATAGTGAAATAAAGCGAGTTTAAATTATTAAAAAATGCATTATGTAAATGGTTTATCCTAAGACATGCTAAAAAAAATCCTTTCACAGGTGCTGTGTGTGTACCTTTAAAGTACATGTGACAAATAACTAAAACTGAATCTTAATTATCTGAGTGTTAATTCAGCTGGAGCATTAAATACACACACACACACACACACACACACTTCTGTGTAGCTCTGAGGCCCGTGTTAAGGTGGTAAAATATGAGTACAGTGATTGAGACTAGACTCTCTCACAAGCCTCTACTTAAAGCATCCATTGTCTCCTATCAGTGTTTATGAATAGTTCATCAAAAGAAACGTTACCGATTGTCGAATGTCAGACTAATTTTATTAACTCATGTTTTCCTTCTCGCTACAATCTAAACATCGCGACGCTAATTCAACCCTTAATGCTAATGCATAATGCAGGATGCTACAGTTATGCTTTCAAAGTGCACTTTTCAGCATGATTTGTAAGCTGTTAAAACAAATTGCGGAAAGATTTGAAGACATCCATTATGAAGAGAAAAACAAGCCGATCCTGCTGCCTGTCGCCTCACTCGGTAGGGACTCCAGGCCGAGTCGTCGGTTTCGAGGAGCAATCCAGGCGGCGTCTGTTTCAATAATACGCCACTCCAGAAATAGGAGTGAGCCTCTCTTCTTAAGTGAAGGCTCATTCTCAATCAACATCCCTCTCATGCAACCACAAGCACTCAATAACTGTTGATTACTTAAGTCATTTTGTGCATGCCCAAACAGAAGCGCCCCTGTGGAATACCAATTGCACTCGCACTGACTCAAGCTTCAGAAAAGGCGTCGGTTACAAAGGCAAAAGATCCCAGTGCTCCCAGACCCCCGAGCCGAATGAGATCAAATGATATTCCGGGCGACTGCGTGAGCAGAAAATGTACTAATGCGCTGATTGATGAGCAAGCGACCTGCCAATGATGTCAGTAAACACACGGCTCCTTTAAAGGACGTTCAAAAGCTTTCCGAGCTCATCCTTCATGTGGGGTGACAGCATGAACCGAAATGAAAAGGAGACGTGAAAGCAAAAGCAGTATATACGTGACACAACCCAGGGATCGGTTTCCATACGCTGTGGTACGAGAGCCGGGGCCAGTTTGAAGAGGGTGAGTCTCATCACTCAATTCGGCACGGCTCGCCATCGCCTCCGCTGCCAACCTCCAATTTTCATAATGCACTGGTGCTTGTGTTAGGCTTGAAAAGCACCGGACGCTGGGATGCGAGCCCTAATTGGAGGGAGCGGATGCGTTTTCCTGGATGGACGTCGGTATTAAAAGCCATTCCGCAGTGTTCTCCCATCTGCCTTCGGTACTAGAGCCCGGTTAGGATTAAGCGTCCAAGCTTCCATAAACGTAATGATGATGATGAGCATATGGACTGGCCTGAACTGCGAGCCCACATCCTGCTCCACTGCTAGCACAACCGCGCGGTTTCAGAGTGAATCATTTCCTTTTACTATTGCGCATGTATAAGGATATTAAATACATGACAAAAGATGGCAGTATATGAAGATATGCAGTGTGGTATAACTTCATGTGTTCAGTCCCACAAAGAGAAACAAAAACATGAGAAACAGACAAAAACCAAGAGAGAGAGAGATAGAGAGAGAGAGAGAGCATGAGATATAACGTGAGCTTCGACTGAACAAAGACAACCAGTTGACAAAAGAGTTAATTCCTTACAGACTTATTTCATCAAACAGTCGGCATGGAGTTTCCCCTTTGTTTCGGCTCCCTCCTTCCTCAGGTATATCAAAAGTGTCACTAATCATTTTAAACTATGCACTTTTATGTTTCCTCTGGATCTCTTAGCTTTCTCTGCCTTCTGTTCTTTGATATAACAAGGACAGTTCGAGACAAGGCTTCAGTTCAGCTACAAGAAGCCTAAAGATCTGGCTGAGCAGAGTGGAGCGAAACGTGTGGTATTTAAAATTTATACTTCCTCGTGTCTTTGTTTTGAACTTGAACATTTCTCTCGCAGAAACTTCAGAACTTCAACTTCGCGCTTCGTCTGGCGTTCGCAGAGGCCATGCTGTGAGCCGCGGCCTCGCTTTCACCCGCTGGCACCGAGACTAACGGCGTCTCTGGGTCCCGGGGAGCATGTAAAGTCTCGTGCGTTCTGTTACACCGATTAAAACGCTAGTCCGATAGAAAGAGGCTTTTAAAAAAATTTCTTCTTTGAGAAATTTTTTTTGGGAAAAAAACAGACTGCGTACTCTTCTAGGAGAAACTGGTATCTTTTCTGGAACCCTGGAGGACTGAAAGGAAGGCGTGGTGACAAAGAGCATCATGGCTGATCGGAGACAGATGAAAGTCCACCTCTTCGGTTCTGATTCTGGTCTGACCAGGATTAGGAACAATTGCAGAGGTGGTTATGGTGTTTGTATGCCGCTGCTTGAGCTTTGATCAGTCGAAACGTCTGCTGTGGAAGGAGAGGCGGATTATTGTACGAGCCACCTGGCTGGAGGCCTCCGAGACATCTGGGCTGGAGGGAAGAATGAGGCTGATCAAATTGGTATAATTAAGACTCCTGTAATGTTCGAGTATAATTCACCGCAAGAAACGTGTCTACGAGTTTCCAGGTGATCCAAAGCTTTGTAAGAGAAAGATTCATGTCCAATCCAGCCTTAACCATGCGTCTGTCCATTAGATCTGCTTCTTTTTTCCTCCCCATTCAATGGGAAAGACCTCTCCTTCATCTTTATCACCCCATGGCTAATTTACCCAGGTACGGTACGGTATACCCCAGCGTAATAACTTCCCACACCACCCTGTGTGTAAATCAGCATAATAAGTTCCCACACCATTAAAAAAAAGGAAGCATGAACTGGGATCTATTTAACCAATGAATTGTTACCTTTTTATTTGCCATGAGAAGGTCATAAAAAAATAACATTACGGCGCAGTAAGGGTCATAATTAAAATCAACAACAATTTAACAGTGGGAAAGTGCGACTCTTAGGCAGAGTAATAAACTTCCAATGGGTTGGTTTTGTCTTCCATGTCTTACATGCACACGTGTGTGTGTGTGTGTGTGTGTGTGTGTGTGTCTCCTGTTGTAGCGGACAGCGCTGGTCTTTTAGATCAGCAGCAGCAGGCATTGTTCTCTGTCAGGCAGCATATGTGGAACGTCTCCTGCTGGCGTGGTGGTGAGACTCGGCTCCAGCATGATCAAACGCCTCACGCTGCCGCGTGCCGAGAGGTGCGACTGAGCTCCAAGGCTGAAGAAATCCACCACATGTCTCGTTCCGTATGGAAACCTTCACCGATTTAGTAACAGACTGTACATGTTTAGACTATAATTGCAATGTACGAGTAATTCACGTATGGAATTATACACTTCAAAAGGTTTAGCGTTAGATGGACGTAATCCAAACCGAGAAGCTCTTCTCTCTAATGTTACAGAGCACTAACCTGCTGGAGGGAGGGAGATCCTGATGGAGGCGCTCTCCACACAGCCCTGACTGTTACAGGCTCTCACTCTCACGCTGTAGTTGGAGAAGGGAAGCAGATCTCCCACAGACACCCAGCGTCCTGCCGTCCCCACAGTGAGCAGCGATCGCGTCTCAGTGACCAGCTCCTCGGGTTCACTCGCGTTCTCCCCTGTAACACACACCAACAGCAGCGCATTAATACTCTTATAAATATTATGGCAAAATAAGGGACAAACACTATCCTGTCCAGCAAATAATGGTGTTTATGTATATGAGACATTTAACACAGTTTACACACATCACATCAAGGCTACACAATTACAATCCTAATATACAAATATTGCACATTATAGCAGAAATGGTAATTTACTTGACAGTTGAGGCAGAAATAGCAGGAAGATGCAGTTCAGAGAGGAAGTATTGTAAAAAATAATAAGAAAAACAACAATGACAGTAAAAGAAATTTTTTTCAGAAACAGTAATAAATAGTTTATTATAGTATTGTAATAAATCGTTTATTATAATATTATAATAAACTATAATACTATAATAAATAGTTTATTATAGACAGACAATTCCAGTTGTAAAACAGGGCTGATGTGTGGCTTTTCCTGAACAAAACGGCTTCCTTCTATGCCATAATGTCCATTCACCTGTTCTGCGTGTGTGAGTGTGTGTGTGTGTGTGTGTGTGTGTGAGTGGAGGGGGTGTGGCTTAGTCCGGTTTTCTTAGCAACGGCTCTCGCTGCATGGCTGACTCAAACTCATAGAGTGTAACCTGATCTTTCTCTATTAGGCCTTTTCCACTGCTCTGGTTCCCGTGCCGGTTCCCAATTTTGGAACCAGTGCCGCGCTTTTCCACAGAAAAAAATTG
>JAQMYK010000005.1:30024491-30039080 GCA_030014345.1 Clarias buthupogon
ACACACACACACACACACACACACACACACACACACACACACACACACACACACACACACACACACACACAGTCACCTAGACACAGTGTGCTTCCTAGTGGTGAGCAGTAAACAGTAAACACAGACACATAAAAAGAGCAAAAGAACCCAAGTGCTTATGAATGGCTTTAATTCAATAAACATCTGTCACAGCTGACCGCCTTGTAAGCGAAGTGATCCAAATATTATCCAGCCAACACTCTCAGCTTAATTAGACGCCAACACGGGAAAATCACCATCGTCTGCAATTTCTACATCACCTGCTGTTGGAGAGGAAAGTGTACACACCTTACTGACGATAAATAAGTGTGAATCAGGCACACAAGCACCTACAGTACGCAGTCTCAAGCCAACACTCTTGGTCAGATGCGATACAAGGGGCGTTCGAGTTAAACCAGGACTCGTGATAAAATTTTCTGGCAAACAAAGACGCAAAAGCGAAAAACTTCAAGCACAGTTCGAGACTCTTAGACGCAGTAAAACATTTGAACGTTTTTTTTGAATGATTGACTTGAACACTCCTTATACATAAACAACAATTCTGTTTATTAAAACTATTATTACTTTTTTTTTTATAATAATTATTATTATTAATAAACTATTCTGCTCATAATACAGGTACAATAAAAGTGCTGATATGAAGTGATCCGGTTTAACAACTTCTTCTGGATGAACAGAAATGGTTTGTAGGTACTGAGGTTGGAAATGCAGGTCTGAATCTGTCAGGTCCTGGGAAGTAAAAGGGCTGAACAGTGTTATAAGCACACGGGTTTGCTTTTAAATTATGCAAACATATATAAGTTAGAAATAATGCAAGTGGCATGGTGGCACAGTTCGATCAGCTCTGCTAAATTGGTGTATTGTGCCTCATGCCCGGTGATAGCATCCCCATACACCAGTGTGAGCACTTATCTCCAGGCGAGTCTAAAAAAGCCCAGAGTTTCTGTAGGTGAGCGGTGGAGTTGATTCGTTCTGAGTGTGCCATCACACTCTCTTTAACAAACCTGTCCACTTTTATCCCGCCAAGGGCGAGGAGCTTCTCCTTGCCTCCCAGCAGCCGGCCCGAGAAAAATGGCCGATGACAACAATTCATTTACGGCCATTATGGTGAGCGGGCTCCATGCTAGGGTTCACTGCCCTTTTTGCATACTGTGTGTAAACAATCATAGGGAAAATAACTGGAGTCAATATGGGAGATCAGAGGCGAAAGAGGTTGGGAGGGGGGTCATATTCACTCAGAGCGGTGGGGGGCTGTGGGGGGGAGAGAGAGAGAGAGAGAGAGAGAGAGCTGGGATTTACCTGATGGCTGGAAGAAAGTTCCGGTGAAAAGCACCGAGTAACTGAGGTTGCCATTGGGTTTGGCTGGTGCTTCAAATTTTACCCAGACTGATTTGGGGTTCTCGGGGAGGATCTCCAGGGGCATGCTGCCAACCGGGGGCATTTCTGAAGTCCGCACCTCGATCTGAAAGAGAAAGAAAAATGCAATAAACAGAATGGATCTTTCTTAAAAAAAACAAAAACTTTTTTATTATTATTATGTAAAACAGCCACTGTTTAAATACAGGATATTAAATGAACATCCCATAACATTATTTCCCAGCTCATACACATTTCTTTAGCATATTTCTCTACTTGACAAAGCATCCAGGCCCTCTTCACTCCCACGCCCCCACCCCTCTGTAAGTTTTTGCTGCAGTTGCAAAAACAGCCATTTGCCTAAATATTGCACCCATATTGGAAAAATGCCCAAATCTGGCCCATCAATGCATTAACCAGCCCAGAGTGGCATTTACACCAAATGTCAAGCGCGAGCAGAAGGTGCTTTATTGAACCGAGCAAATCGATCACCTTTATGATGTCGAGCTGCCATCTGACACATTTGGGTATTTAGCATAATGTAAATGGGACGGAGCCTCACCAAAGGGCCGAGAGCGCAGCCCTGAGCCGTGCACGCCTGAACACGGAAGCTGTGCGAACTCCAGGGAGAAAGACCGACGATCCCGAAGCTTGTAAATGAGGAGTTCTGCATCAGTACGTCGTCCATCCACACGCCGTAGCTGCTGATCACACCTGCTCCAGACGGGAAGACGCACAGACATGGAGAAGCAGCGCAGTAAGCGGTTTCTAACACAAACACATTTCTATATATTTAACACTGTTTAAAGCCAGATTCACGCAGGAGTCAGATGAACAAGCTTGGAAACCTTCCCCTTAAATATTAGGGGAAAAAAAAAAACATTTTCTTTACGGCCTGTTCATAGACACGTGTGTATCCGAATGCTTTCTGCTTTTTCTCCCATGTGCTGGTGTAAACAGGCCATTTTGTTTAAGGCTCTGTGTTAAAGGCGGCCATTAGGGAGAGACGGCTGTAAAACATGGAAAGAGAGCCTTTTAATGCTGCTGTCCTATTTACAGCTGCACATGGACACTCGCTGCCCTTAACGAAGCACGGCTGTGTGTGTGTGTGTGTGTGTGAGGTCAGAGAGAGTAGCATAGCAGAGACAAGTGTGTCAGTGCAAATGGGAAAAAGTCCTGCTGTTACATTCTGTACATTAACAGTTAAACACGGACATGTGCAGGTGTAAAGTCAACACGCATGTAAATATGCAACACTCTGATCAGTTAAAAAAATCTGTTACTATATTAATATAAAAGGGAATCACACACTAGATGCTTTTTTTCACCACAGAATAAAAGCTGCATTGATATTTTAAACTTCGTTTTTTATTTCAGACAAATATTTATTGTGTTCAATTAATAGCACTGACTTAAAAACACCTGACTGAATTATTAATACAGCTGTTTTCTGTTTTTCACTATAGTTCTAGAAAATCCTACAATTATCATAGATTTTATAGGAATTATATTAAAAAAAAAATACTAAAAAAAAAAAAGCTAAAATGAACCTCAATAAATTTTCAAGGAATTTACACCTATTGAATACAAAATACATTTTACTAACCAATAAACAGTAAATTTACATTAATGCACTTTTGCATTTCTTCATTTCTTGTTGCAGACAAATATAAAGAAATCAAGACGCTAAAGAGATAAAGACTAATTTGGTTAAATTAATTTGAGCTGTTATAAATATCTATTAAATAAATATTTTATGACATCATAAGGGTTTACTGTGAACTACAATTTTTATCTGTTATTCAAGAAAAACAAAATCTGCTGCAAACGGTGCAGAAATCTGCCTTCAGTCAGCCCGACGTCACACGAAACATTATTGGGTAATTTTAAAAGCGGCACATTGAAGTTATTAATACAATTTAAATAAAGAGACGGTGGTTATTTTAAACCAGTCACTATGTTTGTAAATCTGCCTTATGTTATAAGAGATGTGGCACATACTAACATACTAAAGAATTCATATTGGTGTAATTAACAAATCTATTATACTGTAACAAATTATTATTAATCATACATTTAAATAGTTTAATTAAAAAAGAAGATCTACATGTTTTAAAAAATAGAACATGCAAATTTATGGAAAAAAATAAAGAAAAGCTTTAAAATATATTAATATAATGATGTAATGCTAAAGATCTTCATTTTAATTATTATCACGTCTGAAATAACAAATACAAAAATTCACCTCTTTCTTTTTTTAAATGCAAACCATATTATTTCGTGACACATAACCCTCAAGCACCGAGTCCTGACGTTTCAGAAATATTACATCATGGTATCTATAGTATACTGTGTACTGTAACACAATTATATCTCATCAGGATTACGCAGAGGTCAAGGGCCGGCTCCTGAAGTGTCGCTCTCGTGCTGTAAGAGTGAGCGAGGAGAAGTGCGAGTGAGAATAGCTGCCGCTGATGAAGCTGCAGTTCACAGCATCAGTCAAAAGGGAGCACTTTTTACCCACTTAAAATGCCACTCTCTCTCTCTCCCTCCCTCTCTCTCTCTCCCTCCCTCTCTCTCTCTCTCTCTCTCTCTCTCCCGCTCTCCCTCCCTCTCTCTCGCTCTCTCTCTCGCTCGCTCTCATGCCACCACACAAAGCCGTCCTCTTTTCCTGCTTGTCGTCTGGGAGTGCTGGACCATCGTTAAAATGTGAAACACCCCTCACTTAACCAGAGCACTGGGTTCACCTCTTACCGGAGCCTGGCTTAGACCTGCTCAATTAAAGCTGAGCTCTAATACAGAGAACGGAGAAATAATAATAATAATAATAATAATAATTTGTGAAAAACATCTGGAGTAACATTGAACCCTTATTATTGTTTTCATACGATGTTACATTGAATTCATATTTGTATATTTCTCACGCACGTCCCACTTTATCAGTGATGTTATTTTAGACACAAAATTAAAATATTTATTCAGATACAAAACAAAAAATTTTCCCTCAAATTAACAGTGACTACGCACATCGAGACAGATTCACAAACTCGGATTTAATGCAACATTTTTATTGCAGGAATAAAACACTGAAGCGCTGATATTGACAGATGAGACGTTTCAATACTTTGTGTCCTAATAAACCGGGAAGGAGAAATAAAGAGATAAATAGCCATAATCAGCTCGCTAATGTCCACGACTACATGCAGATGATGCATTTATTGTATGAGTTTTAGGGTAATATTGACTCGGTATAAAGTCTAAGCTATTACATGATCAGAAAAATAAACCTCCAAGGACTTTAAAGGGACTTTATTGCAAGGAGAGAAAATGAAGGAAAAACAGAAATAAATAACAGAAGAAAAGAAAGGAAGAAATATAAATATAAAGTATATTTCTTCCTTTTGTTTTTCTTTCTTACCCATATATATATATATATATATATAAATAGTTTTTATATTTAAATTCACTGAAGAAATATAAATTTTTTAAAAAGGGAAGAAAAAAACAACCAAAGAGAGAGTACCGCGCTCACCGTTGGGCTTCAGCGGGAGTCCCCAGGTCAGGTTTAGTGCGTGTGGGGAAATGTAGGTGACGCTGGGAGCTGGAACTCCTTCTGGGGAACTCTCCTCCGTTTTGGCCCTGCTGGGGGCACTGAGGGTGCAGCCACCTGCTGTGCATGCCTGCAGGTCAAAGGTCAAAAATAAAAAAATCGCTTCTACATGAAAAAATTGATAGCAAAGCTTATACTGCAGGGGTGTGACCGTTACCATGGTGAATAAAACTGTAAATGATTAGATGTGATTAAAGGCCCTGATACATGACACCCAGCTCTTAATTCACTCTCATGTACTGTACACAAAAGTATGTGCATTCCCTCCCACATACTTCCCATTTTCAAGCCATGTGCATTAATAGGGTTCACCCTGTACTACAGTACAGGTTCCACTCTTCCAGGAAGGCTTTCCACTAGGTTTTGGAACATGGCGTTGGGATTGAGCTCATTAACAGGGGACACAGGCACACACTCACACACTCATTCACACTCACACATTCATTCACACTCACACACTCATTCACACTCACACACGCATTCACACACATTGAGAACGGCAATTAACCTACTCTGCATGTCTGTATTGTGAGAGGAAACGGGAGTACCCTGAGGAAACCCACTACGTACGGGAGAACCTAAAAACTCCACACAGACCCGAGGCTGGAATCAAACCCTCGACCCTGGAGGTTTGAGGTCACAGTGTTAAACACCACGCCACGCTGTGCCACATTATTATTATTATTATTATTATTATTATTATTACAATAATAATAATAATTATTATTATTATTAATATTGTGGTTTATGCATGATTTATGAAGCACGCTGTATTAACATTTTGGTTAACTCTCAACGAGTGAAAAACGGCTTCAAATTACTTAAAATTCTAATTTATCATAATTAGAAAATCTATATAATATGTAGAATCACACACTACTGTACATCTTCGACTTATATAGGCTTAGATTACAACAATATTAATTGTAATTTCATTATAATTAATACATATCTTGAACATATATCACAGAATATAACTTATATTCTGTATAATTTATATCCCAGTCTGTTGTAAATATTTATTCCTTTTAAAAATAATTTATTCTTAATAAAATAAGAGTATTTTTCTTTTAAATATATTTTTTTAAATCTGCACAGTCTGGAGTTTATCGAAATCACATTTCAGTACTGCTGTACTCATACAACCATGTATGTGACAAATATAATTCTTGAATCGTGAACTTTACATTGCAAAGAGAGAGGTACTCACAGCGATTTGGAAAAGGTAGGTGCAGCCAGGGACCAGGTCCCGCAGTGTGTGATCCTCAAAGAGCTGGGAGCTGTTATACACCATCACTGGTTCTGGTTCCTCTCCGGGAACATCCTGATACAGCGTGTAGAACTGCAGCTGACCATTCACCTCCGGCGGGGACGACCATCTGAGGAACACGCCAAAATAATAAATAAATGAATAAATACACAGGCCTCATGTCAGTAGTGTTACGACACATTCAGGAGTGTTGCTGAGCTCTCAGTGGTGTCACGACACATTCAGCAGACTGACCGCAGCTGATCCAAATCTGGTATTATATACTGTATGGTGTTATTTTTTGGCCCATGAACAAATTATATTTTCACTCACTCACACTGTCTCGCATGTTGTTGGTCTTTCGGCTGCTCCCGGCAAGGGGTCGCCACAGCGGAATATCCCGTCCGACTTGGCACAGGTTTTACGCCGGATGCCCTTCCTGACGCAACCCTCCCATTTTATCCGGGCTTGGGACCGGCACTGTATCCAGTGGCTGGGGGGTTTGGGCACTGGCTGGGAATCGAACCCGGGCCTTCCGCATGGCAGGCGAAACACCTACCACTGAGCCACCAGTGCACACTGTCTCGCATACTCACTAATTAATTATATTTTCACTTACTCAATCTCTCTCTCTCTTTCTGCCTGCTTTGAGCTTGCCAGGGTTGCCAGATCACATTTCAAAATCCAGAGGTGTGTAGTAATGAGTTACATTTACTCTGTTACATTTATCTGAGGAACTTTTGGAAATTTTTTTTACTTCTATGAGTAGTTTTACTGCACCATATTTTTACTTTTATTTGAGTAGATTTGTGAAGAAGAAACTCTCCTCTTACTCCGCTACATTCGGCTTCACTCGACTCTTCTCGTTACTTTTCGTACCATTTATTCTACACATGCAGCCGGTGGATCTACCACATGACTGTTTCACCAACCAGACATAGCAACAATAATCACATGTAGTCACATGACCACACACAAATTTGGGGTATAGCGGGAAAAAAATCTTCAGCCGTGGTTGACAGGGAATGAAAACGTAAAACTAGCAAAGGCTTCTGTCTCCAGTTCTACAACAGAAGAGGATGAACACCGCCGGCCTCGTATACTCACTTACACACAGTGCAAAAAAACAGCTTCATACTGCGGTGTCTCTATCTGACAAAACACACACACACACACACACACACACTTCATAGAAAAATTCGACTGCTAACCTGAGGAAACACGTCGCGGTTAGTTTAGCTGTTTCATTGAATGTTGCAATGTTAGCATATACTGTAATTACTATAATTATTATAATTTATAAATAAATAAATAAATCGGACAGTTCAATTGAAACAGTTACTCAGTACTTGAGTATCTTTTCACTGAGTAGTTTTTTTACAGCTACTTTATAAATAATAATTGAACAAATTTGAATGGTTTTCACAGTTGTATTTGGCCGAGCTTGAGGAAACATATAGGCTTTGTTTCATCACAATCAGGCCATGTGAAAAGAAGATACGCTGCTTTGAATTTTAAATGAAAAATGCCCTTATGTCATAAAAAAAAGACTTAAAATGAAAACAACAAAATAAATAATTAATTTATCTCAAAATTCACCAGACTGCGCTATACATTTTTAAAATACAGACTTATGAGTGTGCAATTAAACATGCAAATGAAGTCACGGCTAAATCTAGTAGTGAATAAAAATACAGCACTGTGAAGTTGTCCATGTTTTACCGCTCCACATGTGACCAGTTTGCCGCTAGCTAGCTTGTTTTCGATTGTTTTGGTCCGTGGTGTAATAGGTCAACCAGAAAAATACGTTACTAATGAGATTGAAAGGGGGAATATCGCCACCTATTGTATCGGAGTAAGACATACTTCGGTCAGTAAATCGTTTAATTGGCGAATCTAGCGATTCCAGCGGAGTGTGCAGAGGCCCAGACAGACTCTACTGCGATAACCCAAGGCCAAGGATGCACAGACAAAAATAGGGAAGCGTCTGGTGGGTTAGCGTTTCAGACTGCCACTTGACTTTCTCTGAGCTAAATTTAGAACAGAGGACACCGCTATCTGCGCAGAGATCCAGAAGACTGAGGGCAAGATGAAAAAAGAGGAAGAACAAAAAAAGCACATGATGAGAACGTTGGAATTACAGACACTACCTGAAACACATAAGACATTTACGCATGTTATGAGCGTTCTTGTTGCGTTTTATTATTCTGGTGACGGCTTTGCTTCAGTGAACTCTACTGAAGGGAAAGAAAGAAACATTTCTGGTCTTATTTATCATGAGATCTTGATTAAAAAAGAAAAAAGAAAAACCTTCATAAATTTCTCCTTAAGACAGGTAAGGTCATCCTGGAACTATATCGAGTTTATCTGGCCTGGTGTAACTCAATAGGACATAAACTTTTCTTCCAAACTGCGAGACCTACTATAATATAGCACAGAAAGTTGTCTCCAGCCATAATGTGAGTTTAGATGATGCATAGGGGACATTCGAGTTCTTTTTCAAGCACTGTGAAATTAGCACATGCCTCTCAAGGGTTTTTCAGTCTACCAGGATCAAACACACCCGCAGGTAACCCGATTCATTATTGTGATTAATTTAGCTTCCGCATCAATTAAATTGCATTTTAAATGACAAACGACAACGGCTATTACGGTGCTCTATCACCAAATTGATAAATCAATTGTGCATATGATTTATACTGCCTCCAAAAACATCAATAAGAAAAGAAAGGATTTTGTAAATCAAAGTAAATCAGATTATCACTATGCAAATCAACAAAACATAGTTAGGCAGAGGTAATGAAACATCATGTGGTGTGATAGAAATAAGAAGTGTGTCCCGAGGTGAAGTGTGAGCCGGCGATTCTGCTGATTCTGGTTTTGCAGCCCGAGACCTTTCTCACAGGCAAATCGCAACACAACAAAAGAGTATTGAACACATATGATCCTTTACCCTTTGCTATTACAATTCTGCTAACAAGGCAATACCTTCCAAAGGCACCGTAGCTACAATTAGACCTGGAGAGGAAAAAAAAGAGGGAGAGTGAAAGATATCATCTGTAACGTCAAATTACAGCGCGGATCCACTTTCCCCGGCTCTTTTCTTTCCCCGCTGTCCCACAAGCGCACCTCGTCCTGTTCGAATATGTTCAGAATATTCCACAGAGATAGAGTAATAACCATTCCCCTTCCTGCTTGGTGGACGAGAACAATAAATATTGCAGGCTTTTCTCCAAAGCACTGTTTTCATTATACACTAGGACCATAACCAGGTTATGAATACTGGCGATGGGACAAATTGAGTCATATACATCTTTGTAATAAATGGCATACCGACATCACGAGCTTCCAACCACCATTAATGCGAGGAAGGAGGAAGAACGGTGAAAGCGTTCCCCCCTTCTTTCACAAGCGAGGATCGAAATGAGGATAATTGGATGAGGACTGATCTGAGAGGTTACTACATTAGAGAGAGAGAGAGAGCAGAGTTATACAGTAGATCGGAAAGGAAGGCGTAATTCAAGCCAGGAATTTGACTGCGTTCTCGAGGTGCCTGCTTGGATATGTATTCTCCTCTCGCCCTCGCCTCTCTCTGCCCCGTGATCGCTCAACTAAAGTGCTGACATTTTCTTTCTGGAGGGAAGAACGTAAGAGTTTGCACCACCGTCACCCCCGCTACCCCTCGCTTTAATGCTAAAAAACAAAGTGTGCCCGAGATTGCCACCCTGTTGTGCCTCTATTCTTTGCTCTCGAGCTCCCTTTTCATCCACGTGGTGTAGTGCCCTTACCGGCTGGTTCTTAAGTGATGCTGGAATGGAGGCTAAAGATGAAGCTCTAATGGCTTTCACACAGATTGCTAAAGGCCAAGGTGGAAGTGTACAGAGAAAAAGCTTGCGACTGTCGGACGAACGGTCCCTCCCTCATGTCCCTCTCTATCAACGCACGGGTCAAGCGCAGGAGAATACCGAGCATGCTAAACAGGAGGGGAGAAGGTCGCGCTCAGGGATTTTCATACAGTCCAATGACAGGCGGCTTGCCGTTGCACCACTAAATCAAGGCTCTCGCTCCAACTCGTCTGGTCAAGGATGGCCAAAGACGACAAGGACAAGGAGCCGATGTGCCGAGTGACGGACGGGCCGCTCCGCACTTTATGATTATATGGAAAACACTCAGTTGATTAATGCGCCCGCCATGAGCTAGGACAACTCCTTAAACTTGACAAAATATCCCGGGAAAATAAGTTTGTCTGACCTTTCTACGCCCCCCACCGCCCCCCACCAAAAATAAAGCATTCATGGCCATTCAAAAAGTGTTTGGTTCACATGAGAGGCAACGATTTTCGTATTAGTTTAATAATAATAATTACAATTATTATTATTGGCCCTTATCTGAGTATATTATTATTATGATTATATTTCTTTGTCCTCAAAGTCTCCTTTCTACTGTAGGTTGAATTTTTTATTTTTTATTTCCAAATATTCATTAACCAATTTCAAATCAGTGGACCTACCGTAACAGGATTCACCTGGTTCAAGCTGTTCTAATAGAAACTAATGGTTTGAACTGCGAGGAGCGTTCAAGTCAAACCTATTTTGATTGTACAGAATAACAGAACACAGTTCTGATAGTAAAAACTCGCTTTATGTCTCTATATAATCCTGATACACTAATGCACTTATCCCAGTGTTTCACTAGTGCTTGGACACCATCAAGGGAGAACATTATCTCAGTACGCTGGAGACATGATCAGACTGCCAACCGAACCAACTGTCTGGTTTACGTCTGAAATCCCGGCCCCCCAGGAACGCCGTGCGAGTGGTGTTGGTGAATGTGTGCGTACAGTTCACACTCACAGATGTGTCTCTTCGGGGCATAGATTTTCAAGGATCAGGCATTTTACTCACAAAATGTTGACGTGAACAACTGCAGTGAGCTCCAAGCCACCTCGGCCGGGATCATCATTCACAAACGTACATTACAGTATGGCCTTCTTTGAAACGTTTGTACCGTTTAACTGTTTTACTGCGACTAGGGGTCTCATCACAGTCACATACAAGCACTATTTACAACCCTGGTGGGCTGAAAAGCATCTCAGAAAACACACCAATGCTTTGTGCTTGAGCTTGGAGCTTTAATACAAATCGTCAGCCACGTCTTAATCTACACGAGACGACGCAACGTTCCCGACAGCGATCAGAGACGATGCCTAAGACTGTTATGTAACACAAAGAAAGACATGTTTCGGTGCTTCTCACTGCTAAAAAAAAAGTGTAAAAGTGAAAGGGATGTCTCTTGTGACATATTTGCATATAATCTTTACGTATCTGAAAAAACAAACAAACAAACAACAGATGGAATAGAGATGTGTTAAATAAAATTGTTTCCATGTGCATGGACAGTGATTACTGATCATTTTTAATCTGGCTGTGGAATGAATGTGGAATGTTGAACACTGAGGCAGATGGGCCACAACAGCAAAAGTCTCCATCAGATTCGACTCGCACCGATCAAGAGTCTCAGGCTACTGTAGAGTGGGTCAGAGGGTCACCGAAACTGAATGGCTGAAGATGTGAATTGTCAAGTCTCTGTGAGCTGGAGTTGAGTGAATAGAGATTGACGCATATGGAGAGATTGAGGTATGTTGTGTGTATCAGACACCTACCGGACGTTTATGCTGTGAGCATCCAGGACGGTGAGGACAGGTGGCTCCATGTGGGAAGGTGGGAGCTGAGCGGTGGAAAGTGTGACCACAGAACTGTTGGTGCAGCCCGCTTCAGTGCATGCACTCAGCAGAAGTGTGTGTGGAGTGTACACACCAAGACCTGAACAAACACACAACACATATTCATGTACCGTAAATCAGATGAAAGAGCTGAAAACTGTATCAATTAGAGCTACAAAATAAACTGAGCCATTGTTGTGACCTGGTGTTACCCTGACTCACCCACTCACTCACTCTCTCTCTCACACACACACACACACACACACACACACACACACACACACACACACACACGGATTGGCTCATTTGTTAAGCATATGTCCTGAAGTTCTCAAACTCAGACTGTGCTTACTGGACAGGAAGGAGGCTCTCTCCTTGAATCACTTGAAAGCGGTTTTACTGTCACCGAAAGAGACAGGGGAAAAAAAGCGAGGGAATCCAAAATCACAGCAGGAGCAGGCACGGAAGCTGAGCTAAGATATCCTGAAAGAAATTGGAATCTCCGGGTATTGAGTACAGCACGCCTGCACGCTAGTGCACAGGGAGTGGAAAGCGTAGCGACGCAGCGCTCTATAGCTTCTTATCATATTACACCTCCACCTTCACCATGACCCGCGATGAATGAAATGCCTCATAGAGAAGATTGAATATCTATCTACACAACGCACCTTATATATATGAAATATAAAAAAATAAAAAATCCTTTAAAGCGTCCCACATGCTTTGTGCTCGAGCTTGGAGCTGTAATACAAATCGTCAGCCACGTCTTTATCTACACGAGACGACGCACCGTTCCTGACGGTGATCAGAGATGATGCATAAGATTGTTGTGGGACACAAAGAAAGTCACGTTTCGGTGCTTCTCACTGCCAAAATAAATAAAGAAATTGAGTTAAAGTGAAAGGGATGTCTTTTGTGACATATTTGCATATAATCTGTAAAGCAAGACATCACTAGGCATCTGAAAAAAACAACAACGCACCGAAGAGAGATGAAATTATATCCATGTGCATGGACACTCCAAGGATTGTTGATCATTTTTAACCACACTGTGGAATGAAGACCTTTATTCCCAGTGATTTGTTGGTTATTACTTTTTTGTTTTTTAAATGACAAACCTGGATTTTTAAATAAAGAAAAAACAAAAAAAGAAATCGTTCCTACACACAAACCTACAAATAACTGCATGGGATTATATCATGAATATAACTCGGTGTTTCCCTGTTAATAATCACTGTGCATGTCTCTGAATGTCTGCCTGCGTCTGTGTGTATGTTAAAGCCAGCGGTTAGAGCTGAGGGAATAACAGGCTGACATTTTGAATGATTGATCTCAGAGTAAATATACCTGTCCTGGGTGTACAGTAAATTGGTCATTCGGGGCCGCCCCGTGTTATAGCCATGCCGCTCGCCCCGGAGTCAAACTGCAGCAGGAGCTGAGCAGTTTAATAAAACATTGCACAATGTTCACACATTATTGCCAACAGCAGACGTGGTAGGAGGCTGCTGTAGGCCTGGCCACTGGGAGCACGCTGGGAGAAGGGGAAATAAAAAACCTTAACAAAAACAATGGCCACCTGCTGGGGTTTATCGTGTCCACGGAAATGAAATAAAGTAATAGATCACTGCCTTCTTAAAAGCAAACTGAGACATTCCTCATCAGGTTTTTGGATTCGATAAAAGAGACAATTCGGTTACATCCAAAGATGCCTCAAGTCTCACACTATCTTGTCTTTTTTTTCCTACAATGAGAGTTAGAGGTGTTGGGCCTTTTGCAAAAATGCTTGTCATGGAATAAGAGACAGTTTATTATTCATATTAACACACACGTAGTTCACGCCTCCTGGTATCGCTAGTAGAGTTATAGGTAACTATATGAAGGTCATTTAGAAAAAATTTGGACTACATTCAATACAAGCAATTTCTCTGTGATGTCGTATGACTGCAGTCGCTCTGATGGTTTTGTACCAACGTCTTCATCAGTGAACAGCAGGTTACCCCTACAATGATATCTTTACGTTTCATTCTTTGGAGGACCAGAAACCAGTTTCAGAGAAATTCCTGTCTGTCTGTCTGAAATGGTGACCATGTTCTCAAGTGGAGTTTGGTGTTCCACAGGGTTCAGTTTTAGGCCCACTGCTTTTTTCCCTTTTCATGCTTCCTCTGGGCAACATAATTCTTAAGTATGGTATTCGTTTTCATTGTTATGCTGATAAGACAGAAGTTCTAGTCATAGGACCACAAGCAGCTAGAAGCAAGCTTTCTGATCACACTGTACTGTAATTTTAAATGGCAACAGTAAAAGACCTCTGTGTATTTGTAGATTCCAACCTTTCATTTGGAGCTCATGTAGATAATATTACCAGGATAGCATTTTTTCACCTCAGAAATATTGCCAAGATAAGAAATATATTGTCACTAAGTGATGCAGGAAAAACTAGTACATGCTTTTATCACCTCTAGGTTGGACTATTGTAATGCCTTACTGTCTGGTTGTTCAACTAGGTGCATAAACAATCTTCAGTTAGTCCAGAATACAGCAGCGAGAGTCCTCACTAGAACCAGAAGATACGAGCACATCACCCCTATCTTATCTTCACTTCATTGGCTCCCT
>JAQMYK010000005.1:30043912-30054251 GCA_030014345.1 Clarias buthupogon
CCTGAAGTCCACATTTATTTCTTTTGTTTTACTGACATTAAGTTGTAGGTTGTTACTGTCGCACCAGTTGATGAGTTGATATACCTCCACTCTGCAGTCTGAGTCGTTGTCGTCACTGATGAGGCCCACCACTGTTGTGTCGTCTGTGAACTTGATGATATGGTTCAAATTGTATCTGGCACAACAGTCATGTGTCATCAGCGTGAACAGCAGAGGACTCAGCACACATCCTTGGGGGACCCCTGTGTTCATGATGATGGTCTCTGAGGAGTTTTTGCCAACTTTAACTGTCTGTGGTCTTTCTGTAAGAAAGTCAAGTATCCAGTTACATAGTGGGTCACTGATTTTGTATACTAGTTGTTGTGGGATGACCTTATTGAAAGCAGAGCTAAAGTCAATGAACAGCATTCGCACATAGCTGTTTTTATTTTCCGGGTGGGTCAGGCATAGATGAAGTGCTGTTGATATGGCATCATCAGTGGAGCGCTTAGGACGGTATGCAAACTGTTAGGGGTCGAATGTGGTTGGAAGACTGGATGTTATGTGGGCCTTGACTAACCTTTCAAAGCACATCATCATGATGGGCGTGAGTGCTATGGGCCGGTAGTCATTTAGTGTTGTGGCTGGGGATTCTTTGGTAGCGGTTTGATCGTGGTGGCTTTAAAGCATGTTGGTATGGTGGCTTGGCTCAGAGAGGTGTTGAAAATATCAGTGAGGATGTCTGTGAGAGAGTCAGCACAGTCTCTAAGCACACGCCCTGGTATATTGTCAGGGCCTGCAGTTTTCCTGGGGTTTACCTTAAGTAGGGTCTTCCTCACATTGACATTGAGTCCAGCTGAAGTGTTTCGCTGTCTGGGGAGGGAGGGACGTTTTTTGGTGTGGTGGTATTTTCATCTTCAAACCGGCTGAAGAAGGTGTTGAGTGAGTTCAGAAAGTCTATATTGTCCTCACACAGTGGTGGCGTCGGTCTGTAGTCTGTGACTGACCGGATGCCTGGCCATAGGCGTCTGGGGTCTTTTTTGTCTGTAAAGTGTGCTTGTATTTTTTGTCCATAGGCACGTTTGGCTGTTCTCACACCCCGGTTTAAGTTTGCTCTGGCGGATCTGAGAGGATCTTTGTCACCGGACTTGAAGGCATTGTTCCTTGCTCTCACAACCTCACGTACCTCCCTAGTAACCCAGGGTTTTTCATTTGCTCTTGTGGTGATGTTTTTTTATAATGATTACGTCTTCCATGCATTTGAATATGTATCTCATTACAGACTCAGTGTATTCTGAGAGGTTTACCTGTTGGTTGGTGGTGGCAGCCTCACTAAAATAGTCCAATCTGTGCCCTCAAAACAGTCCTGGAGAGCTGAAGTAGTTCCCTCTGGCCATGTTCTGATTTGCTTTAAAGAAGGCCTGCTCCTGGTTAACAATGATCTATATGCAGGAATTAGCCTGACAGAGAGATGGTCAGAGTTCCCTAGGTGGGGGTGGGGAACACCTCTGTATGTATGCTTGTTTGATGTTGATGTAGGCCTGGTCAAGAGTGTTCTCTCCTCTGGTATAAAAAAAAAAAAAAAAAAAAAAAACAGCAAAACAAATAATGGCTAAAATGCTTTTAAGGGTTTTAAGGGCTACTGCACTGCCTTGATATTGAGAAGCGTGAAACAGGTAAGGATGAGATTGTTGTTTGAGATGAACTGTATGACCATAACTATGTGGACACTCGTACTGTACATGGACCTTTTCTTTCTCAAGTTGTAAGGCTGACAACACACCACTCTGCATGAAGCAACATCTGGACTGGAGGACCAGAGCCCTGACTGTAAACCCACTGAACATCTTCAGAACTGGACCAACATCCTGCCTCCTGATCCTACATCAGTCTACGATCTCAGGACAAAAATTCCCAAAGAGTGGAAAGTCCTTGCAGTAGACTGGATGTTATGACTATAATAAAGGCCTTGACAGAATGTTCATGTGGGTCTGATGGTCAGGTTTCTTAGGACTTTGACCTTTAATAACACATTATTTGGTGATGTCTGTTGTATTTTTTTTCTGACAGACGAACTACACTCAGGATAAATTAAGCAAAACATATTTCCAGCAGTCACTCAGAGGGTCACTAAAGCTTCTTCTCTATCAAGCCAGAGCACCGGTCACATTTCTGTAGCGCTGAATCAATACAGTCATTTCAAGTTTTGTAATCAAGTTCACATCAAATTGATTTTTTTCCCCACTTAACAATGACCCCTGATGCCATCCTGTTCTTTAAATAAGGCAATTTAAACCCAACTTGGATTAATGCATGACTTGGAAAACACGGACACATTCTTCACTCTCCTGACAAAAAGAGACACTTCAAACTACCGAGCAGAACAGAAGCTCGCCGCATTCGCACAACGGCTCTCAGACAGAGAAAATAATCAGCGCTGACAATTAATCTGTCTTTATTCCTGCTGTTTCATGTATTAGCGAGAGACTCCGGTAGTGGACATGACACTTCTTCTCTTCGGTCTAAAGAAAAAAAAGTGTCTTTGTCTTGCCCGGGGAGTCGGACTGGCACGTGGGTAATAAAGAATGAGTGTGGAAGAGTTGAAAGAGAGAGACGAGAAGATTCGCCGTCATTTCAGAGCAGCGAGAGAGAGAGAGAGAAAGAGAGAGAGAGAAAGAGGGAGATAAAGAGAGAGAGAGAGAAAACCCCTCTGTCTGACTGCAAAAGCGTGGAAATGGGCTTCACTTTGCATTTCATACTTTTGACCGTGGAATCGATTCTTTTTTTATTTCTCGGGCAGAATAAAATAAAGAAAGCTTGCATTAATCTTGCAGATGCCTCGTGTTACTGACGCGGCTCTCACACGAACAAAGTAACAGCAATTAAAAAGGCCATTCGTCTGCATTACGGCTATTACACATGCATGTCATTTAAAGGGGGGGAGGGCGGAGTCATTCACTCATCCTTTACTCTCCACTACTAAAAATAATAAATTTTTTTTTTTTTTTAAATCACCTCCAAACTTGTGATAGATGGAAAAAAAAGAAGCAAAAATTAAATCCAACTAAACTTCAGGGGCCTTTAGTGCGCGGCGGCGTCAGATTCACTTGTAGTTATTCGCATAAGTGTTTCGAATTATTAATTAAAGAGACATAAAAAGTCAGTAGTTTACCCGCTTGTGGTGTGGTGAGGCTCGAGGCACGCAGGCTTTCTCCACATCCGGCCCGAGTGCACGCCGTCAGTGTAACGTTGTAGCTGCTAAAAGGAGACAGGCCACTTAACGTTCCTGGAAAAGCAGGAGAAAGCGAGAGAGAAGAGAGAGAGCAAATGTCATTCTTTCACTTCCATATTTCACACAGCAGACCCTCCACCTGCTTACGCTCCCGGACTTAATGCAATGCTTCTTCAAACATGGAATAATTTAACCATCACTTCTGATAATAGCGCCAGATTTAAAACGACTTTATTAATCATCATACGCAGGAGTGAAGCGACGCCAGGCTTTTCTGTCCGCCGCGTAAGACACTAATGATGGGATTTAATGGACGACGCGCGGCACGGTATTTAAAGCAGCCTGTAGCTCGACGCGCTGTTACGATCCTAATGCACATCACTAAATTCAAACTTAATTTAAAAAAAGTATATAAATAACGGATGTCTTTAAGAGATAAATACTCGAAAACACCAACGAATACATAAAATAAACACACGTCCACTTGTGCCTTGGAGGAATCTCATCAGAGGAGGAAAAAAAAATTCCATCCTCCTTCGTTAAAAAGGGTCAAACCTCATGCATTTTCTTGTCTCCACTCTGACACGCTCATATAAATTGTACGTAATTAATAGGACCTAGTCATAAATTACAACAAAGGATTTACGAAAGTGTAGCTTTTAATCAAGTTTAGTCCTTAATATTGGGATTTATTTATTAATTTATCATTCCAAATAAAGGCTTTCAATGGGCCGTGTGTTTGAGAGTGAGTGTGTGTGTGTGTGTGTGAGAGAGAGAGCGAGAGTGAGAGTGAGTGGTTCCTTGGCTAGCGTCCATGCTAATCTGCACTCATGTGCCAGGCTTTATGTCGGCGCGGGACACACTGCTATGAGAGTTAGAAAGTAAACACTATGACACAGCCGTTACTGGGCAGGTGTCTCCGGGGTGGGTTTTTTTTTTTTCCGTCTGATGTCTTTTAATTCAATTAAGAGGTTGACCCGCGCCGTTCTCATTACCTACACATTTGCTTTCTGTTTTTTTTTTTTTTTTTTTTTTTTTTAAATCTGCCTTCGTAATTCTGCGTCCATGTCACGGCTATCATAAATTAGCTAGGCGGAGTTTGAACTGAGCCAAGGAGAGGACAAAAAAAAAAAAAGGATCTTCCCATTTTGCCCAGAGACAGGGCTGAGATTGGCCGTCTATAAGCGGCATCTCCGCTTCCTGATTACGCATTCAGCTGACGTGACGAAGCATTTTCACAAAGTGAATAAGTGATAGCCCCACCTCTGTCACACTGATAGCTTCACTAATCATTGCCTTCTGTCTGAAAAAAGAAAGGAGAAAAAAAAAAAACACCCACAATGGTCACTTTGGATGAAAGAAACACGATAATGACCTTCAAACGTACCCAGAAGGTATAATATTATTAACCTATATCATGAACAACATTACCGCCGTGGTGTCTTTATTCCAGCAGTCCTGGCTCTGGATTTCACTTCCAAGGCTAAAAGTGTTTGTCTGCGCAGGTACAATAATAAGAGTGCAGCGTTCGGAGGCGTTCTGGAGGACAAGCTGTACTCTAAATGTCGGTCGCACCCTTTAGACACCGATCACTGAATTTAATCGACAACCTTGACCACAAAATGTAAAAAGAAGCCTCTAACTCAATTGTAAAAACGAAATCAATGCAATCAAAATGTGCAGCAAAGTAAACACAGAGAAATGAATCATCTAAATAAAATACAATACAATAAAATAAAATCCGAACATCAGGTCAGCTCTGAGGGGTGTTCGAGTCAAAGCAGGACTTTTGATTGACCGGGAGAACAAAACACATTTAATATTTCATATTTAATTAAATGAAACGATGTAGATTTAATGAAATGTTTTAGTGTGACAGGCTGTAAAGTGCCTAATTAAGTGATCTAATAGGAACCCCAAGACAATAACAAAGGAATTGGTTGATGGAGATCGAGGATGGTGTAAGAAACATACATGGACATGGACATCCACCTGTAAGAGAGTCCTACATGCACAAAAGAAAAGACCAGCACAAATAAGTTTGAGGCGTGTTCTCTGGTCACATGATCCATAGGATCATAAGAAAGCAGTGACATCATGGAACACCTTCATATGGAGTTAAAAACTCAGTCGCAGCACGACAATGATGATACGTCACACATAAGTAAAATATGGAAATATGAACAAAATAGATCACAGCCAACAAAGTGAAAGTATTGGCACACAAAGCCACAAAGCTCTAATCTGAAAAACAGCATGTTTGAGCAAGAAGTCAATCAAACTCGAAATCAGTTCAGAAGAAGTCGGCAGAAATCTCAGCAACGTACTGTAATAAGTATGCGGAAGGTGATTAAAAGGCAACGCTGACAATTATTTCTACAGGAAGTGTACGGTACTGTGCAAAAATATTGCTCCCCTCAACTGTGCTTGTCAGGTCTGATACAAGAGAGAGAACAGAGGGGCAGGTAACAGAAGAAGGTTTTGCTATAATACAGAAACAAAAAAGCTTTAAAAAAAAAACCCAGCAATTTTAGTTTTACTTTTATAGTTTTGTAGTTATGATTTTTTTTTATGCAGCATGCAACAACCAGACGTACAGCGAGCTTCGGCATTGAGTGCTGAGCAAATCTGCTTCAAACGCGTTACATCAACCGTGGTGCAACAACCTACATAACAAACCCTTTCAGTAGTTGAGACGTGATATTTTTGGGATTTTCAGTTCAACTCGCAAATCATCATCCATTCATCTGATGGAGCACAGATGGTGTTTTCATGGTACGAGCAAGTTTAGTAATGGAAAGTGTTTGTCTTGGATCATCAAACATGTTCCCAGTGTATATGATCAAATTTATTATATCGATTAAATCACCTTAACTCATAGAGAGCTTTTAATTCCACTACAGGCTGCGTTTAGCAAACAACAAAAAGTTCAGTTTTGCTGATTCGGTGTGTAAAAAAAGAAAAGAAAAAGAAACAGCTATATTAGGGTAGAAATGTGGAGTAGAATAATCATTTACTGTTGCCTGGCTGGAGGTAGCGGTTATTTAAAAAGACAGGCTGCGCTCCAAATGTCCCCGATGTGGCTCTTACCCATCAGCCATTGCGCGTTAAAGGTGGCGCTGATTGGGGGGGATAAGGGACTGTCCCGGCTGTACGCCTTCACCACATAGCGCTCAATTACACCTCTGACCTCGGGCGGCTCCTCCCAGCTCACCTCCGCGCTGGAGCCATTTACACTCGCAACTCTGGAGGGAGGCAGCACACTTTGTGGAGCTGCAAGATGGATAAAAGGAGAGAGAGAGAGAGAGAGAGAGAGAGAGGGAGAGAGGCACATATTCTTCACATTTAATAGACACAGTAAATCATATCCATCCATTAGCATAAATACAATTTATTAGAGTTGTAACTTTTTCAGCGCTGATTTAATATGACTGTGCATGCATCGTTCATACCGGGTCATATTTCACACTCATCCACCCTTTATTCCTTTTTTTTTTAACACCTGCACAGAAGTGTAGTAAACAGTCAAACGCATGCAGAACAGGCGACATATGCACTGTACGTGACGTGGAATGCTGTGAGTTACTATTCCTCCATTAGTACATACATTAAACTTGAAACACACAATGCATTTAGCACGTAAACGTGATTTAAGCTCATTTTATCATATATTACCTGCCAAAAAAAAAAAAAAAGAAAAGAAAAGAAAAGAAACCACCTCGGCCTGAGCAGAGAACCCGTAAGATTTGTAGGCGTATATATGACTTACAGTTACATCAGGCTTCACTCTGTTGTGCCTGTTTTTTCTTCTTCTCATTCGTCACCCTCTCAGCCCTTCATTTTTAAGGAGGCACATTTCGTGATGTGCCCTCTTTACCCTGAGCTACATGATAAGCTATCGCTAAGCGCCATCTCATCTCCTAGACTGTTACATATATTGTGCTGATAAGAAGGAAATGGGCTGGGCCTGGAAACTATGACACAAATATCAGTATGGAGCTTGGCTTCTGAGTGTGTGTGTGTGTGTGTGTGTGTGTGCTACCTGTCTCCCGACTGCGTCCTCTCTGCCACGGTCCAGCTGTCCACCCTCCCTCTCCAGATGCTATCACTCTGTATAAGTACTCTGTCCACAAATAAAGTGCCTTTTATTTAAGATGATATAAAACAAGACCACGGTCATTAATTACATACACAGAGACCAGCGCATTAAAAAAAAAAAAAAAGATTTGAATATGTGTAAAATGTTGAAGGAGTTGTAAACTCAAAACAGACAGATTTATAGTTGAACTGTTGCTTGAAATAATAAAGACCAGACCTGAACGTCGTCCCTAGTAAACGATCTGATATCCAGTTTCTCCATCACTCTTACACCCGGATTTATATTTTACATCTACAAAATCAAAGTGAAACCTCTTGTACGTGTTCTAATGAGCCATTTGGAGGGAAACTACTGTAAGTATACAGTATATTTTACACAGGAAATAGTTCACACTGTTCACATGTTACCTACAGTAGGGATCTGTTTCAAAAGCTTTAAGAAAAAAGTGAGATTTGGAAATTTGTGTTTCATGTTCCTTAATTTGCTATTTTGTAAAGATATTTAGTTTTATTAATTTATTTTATTACATTGATTTCATTTATTTTATTATTTGGAAATTTGTACATCATTAAAATAAAATCATACATTACGATGAAACAGTTACTCAGTACTTGAATACTTTCTTACTCTTACTTGAATAATATTTTGGATGACTACTTCTACTTGAGTAATATTATTTTAAAGTACAGCTACTTCAAACTTTTTGGGTACTCTACCCACCTCTGGTCAGTATAAATGCTCTCACAAACACGAGGAAACATATAAAAATTTTAATCACATTTTTAAGCACGTCGTTCAGTTCGGCCATATTAGTCCAGGCTGGAAGTGAAACAACAGTTATATCAGCAGCGAAACTGTCTTTCACAGGCGATGGTGAAGGAGGGGACAGCCATGACATTGGTCATGACCTCTGTATGCCCTTGGGTTAGAGCTGGATGCTTTGTCTGGAACGTAGGACAACAAAAGCCCGCCACGAACCAAGGAATCAAAATCAGACCAAACGATTGCATGAGACATGGCAGAAGGCCAGAAGCAAAAGGCCAGGATATCTTCAGGTCAACGAGCTGAAGGAGCTGGTGGGCATGAGTGTGTGTGTGTGTGTGTGTACCAGTGAAGGGCTGCAGAGACAAATCCAGAGCACTGATCTCATTGCCCGTGTACACCAGGATTGAGTCGTTTCCCCGGCAGTTAACGCTGGTGTCAGCTGACAGGCATCCATCCAGATTGACTCTGACAGCAGCACACGATGCCACGGCCAAGTTTAAGACAGGACCACTTGCAGCCAATCGAACGTCCCTGATGCAGCCACCAAATCCTGCAGGAGTGAGGAGAAACGAAGAGAGAAAGTGGAAGGGAGATAGATCACATTCTGCACTGGCCTAATTACCTGAAACAAGGAGCACCATCAGAAGCATCAAAATGAGCAAGAGGGGGATAAGTGGACACAGGAGGAGATGGAGAGAAAAGAGAGGTTTATACTATAGAGTCCAGGCTAGGGATCAAACATCAGCTCAGTTAAAGATACAGGATATGGAACAAATGTTAAGGAACACTTTATTCTATTTAAATGCATACTGCCTTATTTTTACATTCTTTTCTAGGACATACTGTACTTATATGTATTGTTATGATTTAATGATACCATTACATATCCTAAGCTTCACAGGTTTGTGTGTATGGGTATGTCTCTGACCATGGAGCAGGCTGTACTGGTGCAGCGCTGGGTGATGGAGTCCAGCTGGGACGCCTCCTATATAAAGTGGAGAAGTGATATTGAGGTTTCCACCTCTCTCGCTCCTGAGCTGCTCCGATGCATGATTCATAGCGGCTCTCGTTAGCGCTCCACGTTTCAGCATAGTGACACTGTTCCAGCCTCCATCACAATATGAGAGGCCTACCCAAAGGGCAAGCTCCGCCCTCTGGTCTCCCCAACGCAACACCCATGAGAGGATCCCGCCCTGCAGCTCAGCCTACAACACACACACACACACACAATTTTTTGCAAATGTATACATAGCAAAACAAATGATTAAAATATCACAGAGCCTCAGCAAACCCGCCTTTTATTGAAATTCATGCTCTAAAAAAATTCAAAAACAGTCTAGACTTTCGATTTAACCAGGACACTGAAAAAACATAACTTAGCAAGTTGAATATTCTTAAACCTGGCCAAACCTATCTACTGTATAATTTCTTAAAATAAGGTCACAACAAACCAAATATTTTCAAAGTTTATTTCTAATAAAATGTTTCTAAAACTACAAATGTTAAAGCCTTGTTCTATTGGCAGAGAATTTTACTTCTTTCAAGAAATGAATTCCTAAAACTAGCAAAATTGTCTGCCAGTGGAACAGGAACGTTTACTAACAATTTTTGTCATATTTGATTAGAAATAAGTTAATAATCTTATATTTGGTTTGTTAATTTTATTTGAAGAAAGTGTAGATAAATATAACTACACGATATGTACAAAAGTATTTGACCAAACCTTTTAATTATTGAATTCAGGTGTTTCGATCAGGCGCCTTATCCCCAGTGAAGGACAATCTTAATGCTTCATGACTCCGCCCCAGTGCACAAAGCGAGGACTATAAAGACACGGTTTTAATGAGCTCGGTGGGGAAGAACTCGACCGGCCCGAACACAGAGCCCTGTGACCTCAACCCCATCGAGCACCTTTGGGACGAACAGGAACAGAGTCAGACCTTCTCGTCCAACATCAGTGCCTGACCTCACAGATGCTCTACAGAGTGACTGAACTCAAATATCCACAGGAACACTCCAACATCCTGTGGACGGTCTTTCAAGAAGCGTAGAAGCTGTTATAGATGAAAAATGAGGACCGACTCCATATTGAACTACTGTATGTATTTGGATTCAATGTCATTGCAGGTTTGGCCAAATATACTTTTGTCCATCTCAAATATATTACATTTTTTGGCACTTGCTAAGGGCACGGTGGTGTAGTGGTTAGCACTGTCGCCTTGCACCTCCAGGGTCTGGGTTCGATTCCCGGCCAGGCTCGATTT
>JAQMYK010000005.1:30054351-30070014 GCA_030014345.1 Clarias buthupogon
TGCCCTAAGCTTCCTGGGATAGGCTCCAGGCCCCCCGCGACCCTGAATACAGGATAAAGCGGTATAGAAGATGACTGGCACTTGCTAAGGTACCATTTTTGCAGTAGATTCATTTAGATCCAACATAATGTAAAACTCACCAAAATATAATCCTCGCCATTAAGATTGTATGCAAATAGCAGTAGTGAATTCAGCTGATCAGTTCTAAACTCAAATGATATTTCAAATTCATCTCCACCAGTGAACACCTTCGGATCCAGTTTAAGAAACCCTGAAAAACATCAAAATACAAACATATCTTTATAATTACACACTAATGTAACAAAGACTACATGTACACTGTATGGAGCAAAGCTCTGTAATATTTGTATGAGAAGCAGGCATTACCCTGTCCGAGGAAGTACGCCCCATGCTCCGAATAGGCAGGACAGCCCTCCCAGTCTCCGTACGTCTCATGTTCCTCCAGTGCAGAGTCCCAGTCTAGCGGCTCCCATACGGCATCAGGACCGCCGCTCCTCTGAATGAGCACATCCCTCACGCAGCCTGCAAAACCCGTACGTGCCAGACTAGCCAGACCTTTACACACAAACAGTATAGTAGCTAGTTAGATCCGTCAGGACAAAACACACATGATGCCATGTAACGGCAACCTGACAGCATCTGATGTACGTATTACCAGTGTCTTGTCTAAGAAGAGTGAAATTCTCTGGAAGGCCTCCGAAAAAGATCCCAGTGTTCTGTCCGATGATGGTACTGCCACTGCTTGCTGATGCTGAACCTGTAGTGAAGGTAAGACAAAAACAAAGAAAATAAATACATTTACATTATAACAATTAGACACTTAAACATTGTTACATTTTAGCTCATTTTATCATACTGTATATTACCTGCCAAACAATTAGACACTCAAACTTAAACAGAACATTTGTGAATCTAGCCATATATATTTATCATTTTAAACTAAGCTGCTGAGATTTTTTGCAGTGTAATTTTCAATACATAAATGAAACTATTTAAGAATCAGCAATGATTATAAAATTAACAGAAAAGCTCTTGAATCTTTAACACACCTTAAATAAGGGTGTATGTTCAAAGAAGTGATTGTTTATAGCAATGCTGCTGTATAAAGGAGGAAATATTTGACAGGACAAAAAAATGTATCATATTAATTGTTTGAAAAAATTGTGATATAATTGAAAAAGAAATGCTAAATTAAAAATTGATAGATTTTTAAATAATCCTGCAAATCATGCCTGAGTGGAAGGAGAGGCTATCGCTGCAGTAAATGCCAAATACTCAGTGTCTTCTGGTAGCCTAGAGCAGATAATGTCATAACCTTAATGAAGTCGCAGACACGTATAAAATGAGAAATACACACACACACACACACACACACACACACACACACACACACGCACACGCACACGCACACACGCACACACGCACACAAACGCACACACACACAAACGCACACAAACGCACATAAGGGTGCTCAATGAGATCTCTAGAGAAGAGCTGCACTTCTTAGCAAGTCATAATTAAAATTCAGGTTCTGGACTGGAGCAGCTTCTACACTCTAATTATTCTAATCACATAATGAATAGCAAAGATTAACTCTGATAGTCTCTGTTGCTTCCATGAGTAAGAATGTAAAGGGTGGAGCTGTAAAATAATAGAACAGTAGGTCTGTACATGTGTAGGTGTGTGTGCGCGTGTGCCATTACCGTGGTATTGATCATCCACAGTGATACTTCCCAGAGCTTGCTTCCTGGTAGCGATCAGTCGGTGCCACTGGTTGTCATTATAACTTCTCCCTCCGTCATCTTGTGGGCTGATGGCCACCACCGAGGCCTAACATCAAACACTCAGGGTTAACAACACATCAGTCCTTCTGTGGCTGCCAAAACACACAATGAAGGAACCCCGTACTTTGTGTAGACTAATGCACTACAGACAGACAGAAGAGGCCTTGGCTCCACAGCTTCTAAAACATAGTGCTGGAAATTCCAGAGTTGGTTTGAGAAATGGGATCCACCGGTGCAGTACTACTCTTCTTTATTTCTGTTTGAAAACACAGAGGCTCGTGACGTTTGTGACACTATAGATCCACTTTTAGCCCTGAGTTGAATCCTGCATCAAACTCCAAGTTTGTGTTTTGGTTGGACAGACGGAGCGCTCACATATCATGATGCCAAGAAAGTATATACAGCTTAGTGTCACCTCTATCTATCCTAACTGAAAGTAAGATTGTTTCATTAAAATTATATTACAGTATCCCTTGTGTCTCCTTTGAAAGCTGAGGGTCTCAGAACTTTATTGCACTGGCTGTAACACTTTCACTTTCAGCCCCTTGTTGCTGGGAGGAACCTGCTGCCAAATTCCATTTCGTGAGTTGCTTTTTTTCCCCCTCGTTCTCCTTCCCTGCAATAGGCTCCGAACCAAATTCTGCCTGGAGATTGGAAGCTCCACACACGCTGTAAATTAGAAGCTCTGGCACTGTCGATGTTAAGATGGGGGTTATTGTCCTGCTAAAATATGACATCACTCTGGCTTTCACATTTTAAACAGCCTGGTGGAGTGTTCTGCAGCAAGCAAAGCAAGACACAAAGTATCACATCTCCTCCTAGTGACGGAGATTTAATGACAGAATCAATATATGTATGGGTGCCAGGGCCTGTGATATGTTTACTGCAGGAAGGAGATGGCCTTAAGTATCAGCCAAAGGAGACACAACATGCAGTCTTAATACCATGCGTGTTCTAAATTTAAGACATCAAAAACAATTCCTGACTATTAGAGACCACCATTGCACCAAGACGCTCATTCGTTTCATTTTCAAGTCGCCACCAACATCTAATCCAGATGACGAAATAGGATTTTTCCTGGTGTCCCTTTACTGGGAAAAGACAGGATGGGCTTTTATAGGAAAATAATGAATAATGGCATGGGGGCAGGAGGGGGGCGGCTGTCTAGACTATAGCAATGCCTTGTTTACACTTAATAATAGATCCACATTGGCCCGGTACAGACCAGGCCTAGTATAGACTGCTGCTTTCATACTGACACTGGATCTGCCATACAGTAACATTACAATGCAAAACATTATGCCCAGTATTACTGTATGTAGATCCCCACTGTGCCATCAGAGCAGCTCTGGCCCCTCGGGGCGTGGCTTCACAGGGCCTTTGGCGGTGTGTAGTAGTGTCTGGCAGCGAATTCTTTGGGTGCTGTGGGTTGTGGGACAGGGCCTCCAAGGATCTGACTTATTTGTCCGGTGCATCCCTGAGGGTTGGAACAGATTGGGATCTGGGGAGTTTGGAGACCGGGTCAGCAGCCTTGGGCCCTGCTGGACCCCATGGCTGGTGGGCTGTGGTGCACTGGGTGTTCTGAGGCCTTTCCTTTATGGTCAGCATTGACTTTTGTCCTGCATTTCCTTTTCTGTGGGATCGGACCAGATGGAGTAGCCTTTTGTCCCCGTGGCATAAATGAGCCTTGGCTGCACATGATCCTGTCATGAGTTTGCTGTCACTGGGGTACTTGATAACCAATTTTAATGTATCAATATTATGGCTTTATGATGTATTTCATAATTGTTTCAAATAAGTTTCTTCACAGCAGGCACTGCGGCATAGTGGTTAGCACAGTCCAGGGTTGAGGGTTTGAGTCCCTCCTTCAGGTCTGTGTGTCTGTGTGTGTGTGTGTGTGTGTGTGTGTGTGTGTGTATAGATTGTATGTTCCCCCCACAGTACAAAGGCATGCAGATTATGCTAACTGGCATTTTCATATAGCCCATAGTGTGTGCAAGTGCGTATGTTTGTGCTGTGCAATGGATTGGGACCCTGTCCAGCGGTGGTGTATCTAATGCCCTGAGTCTCCTGGAATAGGATGCAGGCCTCCTGCATCCATGTACAGGATAAACCAGTGTTTATTAGGCCAGGAGAGGTTCTCTCGTAGGCAAATACCAAGGAATTTGGTGCTCTTGATGATCTCAACAGCGGAGCCTTCAATGTTCTGGAGATGGTGTTGGTTCTGTCCTGAAGGCAACAACCAACTCTTTAGTTTTTTCACATTCAGAAAAAGGTTGTAAGCTCTGCACCAGTCCCGCCTCGGGTCTCCTCGTATCAGGGACGGCCTACTGGATTGAGACCAGCTGGCTTGGGAAAATCTGGGGTTTTGGTAGGATCAATAAAAATTAATTAACACTTTCTGAGAAAATCTACCCCTTCACGGAACGTCAAACTTTACAGTATAAAAACCCTAAACTCTAAGCTTTACAAGTATTTTCTTTGTAGTTAAGTTACGGTGAGGGGGTTTAAAGGTATTCGTTTCATACCAAAATGGCTATACTAATGTAAATTCATCATCAGTGTGACTAGTTATTTAGGTTATAGAGAATTTAATTCCTTTTTTTGCTTGAATACTGGTATTCTACAGGGCAAAGGTTCGATTCCTTCCTCGGCCCTGTATGTGTGGAGTTTGCATTTTCTCCCCATGCTTGGTTGGGTTTTTACTCTGGATTCCTCCCACAGTCCAAAGACATGCAGATTAGGCCAACTGGCATTTCCAAATTGCCTGTAGTGTGTGAGTGCATGTGTGTGCCTGTGCCCTGCAATGGACTGGCACCCCTTGCAGTCTCGTGCCCCGAGGCCCGTGGCATAGGCTCCAGCCTTCCCATGACCCTGCACAGGATATGCGCTATGAAGAATGAGTGAGTGAGTAGTCCAAAAATGTACTCACCCAGGTTCTAGTTTCTTTACCACCTTGTCTACAGAAGCCCAAACAGATATTGAGCCCACTCTGCCAATAAAGCCGCCAGATTATTTATATCCTATACCCACAATATCTGATACCCACCTGACATTACCTGATTGATATGATGGCACCTGAAACATGCTATTTATCTCTGTATTCTGCTCAGCAAGCAAGTGCTGAAAGCTCTTTTGCCATGAAAATAGCAACGCTCATCTCCCTGCTGACTGAGAAGAAGCTGAATTGAGAAAGGTCTATCTGTAAATGTCATGGTTAGAAAACACACTCTTAATCATTTCTAGGTGTTTCTATTCTGGTCTGTGTAAATGCTCCACCCAGATGGGGCGAAGAAGAAAAGCTGGCCTCATGCCACTGCAGTTAGGTCCAGGACATTGATCCACAGCTGATGGAGCAAACAATAAATACTCTTTGCCAGTCTCCAATGGCTCTGCTCCACAAACCTTGGCCATCTCAGGGACTGTCAAATAATTAGTACATGTCTAATATCACTAACTGCAACTTGTTATGGACATACTGTATGAAGGACTAGGATGCCTCAGTGTTCTAACCAAACTTAGTCATGATTGAAAAAACACTAAACAAAATTAGTTGCATGTGTACATGTGTGTGCGTGTGTGTGTGGCCCTTGTCTTTGAAAATGTAAGAAGCTGATTAAGAAAAACTGGCATTGTTTGCAACAGCTTTTACCAGGAACAAAATATTCTTTCATGAGACAGCATTTCATAAACTGCTCATTAATTTCATCATTACAAAGAGTGTGTGGGGAAGCATACCAGTCTCCTGTGTCACGCCCAATTAGCATCCCATGGTGCTAATCCCATTAGAATTGTTGAATTCGTTAATGGGGGAACTAATGGGCATGCTATCAGGGGACATTAATTGGGCATGACACCACTTTTAGTTATAATTATCAAACTACCCCCAACAAACTATAGTAATAAATGCAAAAACTAGTGAGATTTCGGTAGTGGTGAATCTTAGTGAGGAGAGATCTACACTGGTCTTGTTGGTACTACAGGGATACTAGCTCAGGGATCATCTTTCACAATGGCTTTTATCATCAGAGTGGAACGTGATGAAGAGGTGGCATTGCACTGTGTCATAATTACCATGCTACCGCGAGGGTCCTACATGTGACTCCGGGTAACTAGTTAATTAGTCTTCGATTCAAACACTCTTTTAGTTTGAAATTTCCATGTGGGGGACAAAAGAAAAAGTTGCATGAGATAAACTTTAGGATCATAAACAAACCTAATGGTTTAGAATAAAATATTTTCCATGTTACTGCTCCGTTTTATTTGCCCGAACGAGACACAAAAGCGAGAGACAGCATACTGTAGATACTGTATGCGTTTAGAATTAGACCACTGAGTTACAGCAACGAGTGTTTGTTAAATGTTTCTCATCTGACCGCATTCTCAGCGAGGGACAATTCCGAGTGGGTTTGACAAAAATACTAAATCTCAAGTGTGGATCTATTCCTTCTGCCCGTGACTCTACTGTAGACCCTGAAGCTGTAAGTGTTACTATTTTAAGAACCTCTATTGTATGATATTGTTTAAGCTGATTTGTTGAAATTAGGCACACTGTGAGGTTAATGTCTGCTAATGACAGCTTGTATTGCATGCAGAAGAGGGATAAATCTTTGTGATAGTCATTTTTCCTATGTACCAATGAATTGTTGAGAAACCTTTTAAGCCAATTTTATGGGTTTTGAGTGGCGCAGTGGTAAAGTGCTAGACCGGTAGTTCTAATACACCGAGGCGTAACACACTCGGAGGACAGCGCTATCCACTCCTTCCGCTTGCATGAGCTCACAGACGCCCCTAATTGGCTGTAGAACCACGACTAATGTGGGAGCACGAAGTACCTCTCATCCCTCCCCTCTGAGAGAGGCCAATCCGCTCTCTCTAGGCCTCCGGCTGCGAGAGGTTACAGCATCACCTGGGAATCGAACTCGCGATCTCTGAATGATAGGATGAGCACTTTACCACTGCACCACTCGGAGGATACTTTACTTTTACTTTACTTTACTACTTTACTTTATGGGTACTAAGCCTGCCTCCTTCAGCATTTAGTTGTGTTTTTGGACATTGAGGTTGCCATTGTGAATAAAAACCGTTAAATAAACACAATAAATAACACTTGCCACTGAAAAACCTTGAAAAAAGCTCAAAACCGCTGGGCGCTGGGAAATGCCTTATAAAGTCTCTGCGTTCTGATTGGCTGGGAAAATGCACTTTCACAAAGAGACGTTCAGAGGCAGTGCATTTAAAGCCACAGACACAGATTGATTCTGTGAGGGAAACTAGAATTGCTTCAGCTTTGTAAGCAGTAAGGTCTGACAGCGCTAAGTAATATACAGTATGACCAAAAATGCCATGCCGAAAAACAACTTTATCCTACCTGAGGATCAAACAGGAAGTAGGGACGGCCATTGCGCATTTGGAGAGCCACGAATTCTTCTTGTTCTCCAGGAGAAAGAGCACACAGGATCAGTCCCTCTTCCATCCGTGTGCGGAAACTCAGCTGAATGCCTGCACCAAAACAACCAGATAAAAAAAAAATCATCTGACAAAACTTTAATTAGAAATCTGAAGAGAGTCTAGACACAATAACACCCTGGAGAGTGGAAGACTGGACATTAACATTCCAAGACACAGTTCTCCCCTCATTCTCGCTTTAACAATCCAAAACATTCAGTAATGTCGTTACCATGAACACCCTGAGTCATGTTGATCACCCTGGGACTCTATCGAAACCGCTGTTGTGTGTGTGTATGTGTGTGCATGCATGGAAACCGGGGATGTCTGAGGAACTGCTTATGCTAAACTTGTGGGTTCAGCACTGGAAAGCTCTAAAGGGGGTTAAGATGAGTTTTTTTTCCTTCACATCCATCAGCACGATAGACCTGTTCCTGTAGGAAAGGCACAAGGGCAGTCTCAGAGGTGTGTGTTCTGACAGGTCTGTTTACAAGAGCAGTGGTCAGTGGTCTCCTGGAGCCAAGCGATAAAGAATGAGATTCACCTTAGAGGGTCTCAAGACAAGAGGCCATACATAGGAAGATGTGCGTCAGCAATTCATAGAGTATTTGGAGAAGTTCATCGACCATACATTCAGGCCATGAGAAGAAAAACAAAACATGAAGAGCCACAAAAAAATGTAAATCATCACAACTGCAGTTGATAAAGTAGTTTTATAAGATATTAATACTATTGAACAAAATACTGAATGAAAAATGCACGGCATGTTTTTTGTGTGTTATGTACAGCTTAATTGTTCAGACATTTGTATTTACTTGTGACATGCATTAAAACCCTTAAAAATCAAACGGCACAGGCAACACAACATAGGTCAATGACAATAAAACAGTATGTGCATACTGTATATGGAAGCCTTGCCGATGTGTGTTAATGAGGATCTTCTGACATCAAACTGTGTATTTGGGTTTTCGAATGTGTCAGATAGAATGAGAGTTATCATTAATTTAATAATGTGTAACTTTTACCACAGCCGGGAATATGGATCTGATGTTGCAAACATGTAGAACAATAAACAAAAACAAAGAACCAAAAAAAGTATAATAATAATATACTCAAAATTAGCACATTATTATTGTTTTCTGGTCATAGAAACAACCGAAAAAGAATCAGAAAAACACGTGTTCATGTGTATCTGTGCTGTTTCTTTGCATATGCGACCTGTTTTTTTAACATTTTTTGCTCAGTCATGTTTGTATAGTTGGTTAAAATGATTGAGTTGGTTAACACTGGATGCCCGTCTTAATGCCCCAATATACAGTATAAGGGCTCGGGTCCGGCACTAGGAGTGACCTGGGGTTGTTTTCCTGATCAGGAATTGAACCCGGGGTTACTGTAAATACTCGTCCACCATAGACCCTAGGTGAGTTTCACGAATTAGTGTATTAAGTTTATGTCCCTTGTGCAGTTACCAAGAAAATAGGAATATAATTGATTTATTAGCAAACCATTATATAATCATGGAAATAATTAATCAGTTAACTCAAAACTACTGAGTGGTAGCTCAGTGGTTAAGGTGTTGGACTAGAGGTCAGATCGTCCCAGGTTCAAATCCCACGACCACCAAGTTGTCCCTGTTGGGCCCTTGAGCAAGACCCTCAACTGATCAGATGTATAATGAGATAAATGTAAATCGCTCTGGATAAGGGCGTCTGCCAAATACCTAAATGTAACTAAAGTAATTGCGTGTGATCCAACAGAAAGCAGACCAAAACAATCAACGATTAGATTTCGGGGTGATTATTTAGCATTAATGTCATTTATTCCTTTTTCCTAGATCAAAATGTTCCTGCAGTGGTGTACCACTGAAACCATGCACTTGATGTATGACTGCAAACGTTAATGTTTAGCATTCTATATTTAAACAACACACTCAGAATGATGTGCAAAGTCATCAGCTTTTAACAGTAACATTTATTAATATTAACATGCTGAAGCCAGGGACGTGTCACCACCCACACTGCGTCAAAGCCACGTGAATGATTATTGCTGTAACTAACAAGCTCAGATCTGGCAGCGGAATCCTCATCCATCCATCCAGTTACTATAATGTTCATCCTGTGTAGGGGCGCAAAGGACCGGAGCCTATTACAGGGAACACACAAGGCAGGGTACACACACACACACACACACACACACAGAATGGAGGCAAAATTCAAACCATCAACCCTGGAGGTGCAACAGTGCTAAACACTAATCCATCTCACACCACCATGTACTCCTGTGTATATAATGACGGGGCTCCTACAGTCTAATCAGATGTGACTTCAAACTGAAGAAAATCTCTCCTACTGGTTCACATTACTGTTTACGATTAGCCACGTGGTGCCTTCTATCACTGCATTTCGCCCACATTTAATAATAACACCAAAATGTGCTGAGTGTTATAAAGTGTTTAAACTGAGACTGAATAATCTACATGTATTACACTCAATTTAGCAACAATTTATTTCCTTTTTTTTTTACGCTTTCATCTTCATGTGGTGGCTCGAACTGTCACTGTGGTGACGCCAACAAACATCCTATTAAAGAAAAACACTAAATAGTAGATTACGTTGTGAATGCAGGGGTAGAAAATGTGTTACTGAAAAATGTAACACATTTTTTTTCACAGAGACATTTCTGAGCCATATTTTTTAATTAAACTTCAAACTTAACACAAATGTACACTAAAACAAATATTCCATATGAACGGTTCATATCATTTGTCTGACTTAATAACAACACGAAACGTAACCTGAAAAAAAAAAAAAAACATTTTAAATGAACAATTCTGATGTTTCTGTTCTGCACGCGGTCTGTATGAGATAAGCATCAATAACCAGTAACATTTCCCGAGAAACTCATTCCCATGCCAAAAAACATAATATCAACTATAAGTAGAACAAACAAGGCCATTTGGATTTAATCTGCTTAATACATAACCTGAATAACTTCAGTCATGTTAGCATTATTGCGGCATTAATCAAGTTGTTGCGTATTAATGAGTTTTTAGCGAATGCTAATTACTGTCATAGATTCTGCAGCACCCCATTAAATATACAAATTACAGAATTAAAGAGCCAGAGCTTTTCATGATTAATCTTTAAATGGGGGGAAAAAACTAATGATGTCTGTGCAAAGTTTCCCTTCAGATTTCACACAACGAGGCCGCTTGACAATAAATCAAATTATTTTAGGAAAATCATTTGTAATATTTAATATTTCCGGCTACAATCGCTCGTACAGAAAAATATATATACAGATCTCGACCCCTTCGCATGTCCTTTAGGGCTTTAAAAAAAAAAAAAAAACATTTTTTAAGTGTGTGCAGTCAGTTAAGATTCAGACTTCAGTATAAAGATAAAGAGAGAGATGTGACACTCCAAAGGCAGCGGTTTAATACACTTTATTATGAGTAAAATGAAACGCACTGTATGGAGACAGCATTATCATGCAGAAGACACAGTTTCTAGTTTGCATCCTGGCTGAGAATCTTCAACAGGGCTCAAGACACCGCCCCGCCATAACACATCAATAAGGATTAAGATGCAGATCAATCCTACGCAATGATATTGCATTTTTAAAATCTTGTCCCCTCTCTTTGATTTGTTGGGAGTTGTGCACTGACAAAATCATTTAAGGCTCCACATTAGATGACCATTGATTTTTGCTTAATGCGTTGCTTTGGCTAGATTTCAATATTATCCTGAGTATTTTGTCCCTGAGCATGTTGTTTGTTCATTTCATTATGCCTCATTTCAGCCATCGAGTTCTTCGCTCGCGTTTATCCAGTCATCAGCGAGCTCGATAAGAACAGCTTGTTCTGAACAGGGAAATCTTTATGTTTTTTTCCTTATCCTGCTACTCGATACATTTTGCCCCGTGACCGACGAAAGGGCTTCGGGAGCGCGACAGTGGACTGGCCTCGTCCCAATCCATCGGTAAGCAATAAAGAACATCAACATGGGATTTTAAAGAGGCGGAGCGGCTGAAGATATGAGCCGACGGGAATGTCGCCGCTGTTCTTCGGCTCCCTCATTAGTCTGCGGCCATTTATAACGCCGGCAGGCCCAAGGACGAGCTCTCCACTTTGACTGCAGTCATTGATCAATTAGAGAGTCAGCTGAACTCAACTCCAGGCTTGATTTATAAAGATTTATCCATTTGTCATTATTTAAGAAAAAAAAAAAAAAAAAACTGGAAACGGCAGTGCTAAATGTTAATAAATTTGGGGGTTGTTGAGATTAAGAAAATGTCTATTCATTTCTTACACTGCAAGGTCATACAGGGTCATTCGCTTCTGTGTGGGCTTCTTAAGGAAGTCATTTAGTGGATGTTCTGGATAACATTTAGAAGAGAAAAGACTGCTGAACAGAGCGAGACAGAATGTACGTCATGTTCATTTAGAGTGTATAACCAAAGAAAGCACATTTTAGGGGTTAGCTCTCATCACCACTAATGTGTAGACGAAGCCACTGCAGAGTCGATTAATCTTAAATAAACAAGTGGGGAAAAAAATGTTAGTCAATTTTCACCAACCAAGCTCTGTTTTTGTCCTGCTAAGGTTACATTATATTCTGTCCTGCTTCAGGAAATATTCATCCTGTGGTCTTTAAAACAATAAAGAGTGTTATGTACATTGTGCTATTTTTGGGTGGGATAAGTCTTGTAAAGTTAAATATATATTTTTTTAATCTTTTATCTATTTTAAATATTATATATATTTTTTTAAATGCACGAAAAAATGTTTGCCTTTTGTTCTTGTTTTAGACAATAGTTTTTTTTTTTTGCTTAAACAATCCAGTTAGATCCCCGGTGTTGTGGTCTCAGATAAGAAGATAACCCTCCCTTGGTTTGTTACTCAGTTCTGTTGTTCTCTGGAGGGGCGTGGCTTAGCAGTACCTCATTTACATAGACATTGAAACTGTTTGGAAGACGAGTGAAAAAATGGATCATCTGTGTACTGTATAATGTGCATTTCAACTGGAGCATTAACACACACACTTGGAGGGACCTCTGAGACCTGTGTTAACTTAAAGAAATAGCAAAATATGGGACCTTTAAATTCTATTAAGTGGAAATAGACAGTCAAAAGTGAAAACTCCTAGCGTGCAGCTATCTACACTTTGAACTGCATATAAAGCCCTGTGGAGGGAAAAAGAGTTTAAAAAATAATTAACCCAAAATGCTAATGAGGTTAATAATTAATGGAAATAAGTAGGAGCCAGTTACCGTGATTACAGCAGCAAACTGCTAATTGACCTTTACTAGGTTTAATTCATGGAACATTTTAGGACCTTCGTGCAGCAGCAAAGGAAATGAGGTCGTTCGCTATCTGTCTCCGGTTTTACAATCTCTGACACACTACTGACCGATCTGATGACTGAGAGCAGTTGATCCGTGCATACATTAAACAATTAAAGTGTGAGTTATGCAAACAATTGGCAGGGTATTTTATTTATCCATATATTTATTTATTTTTTTGCACCAGCAGATGAAGCATAACCTATATTCATTTGGAACTCAATTCCCCAATTATGTTTGTAAACAAAAGTATAATTGCCCTTTGTCTAATCGGGGAAGTCATTAATTTATTAGGCTGTTAGACAGAGATTGAGAGCAGAATAAAAACGGTCCACACACACACACACACACACACACACACACACACACACACACACACACACACACACACACACACACACACACAAACAAGCCTAATTTGGTGATTAGGTGTCTCGGGCACAGAAGAAAAATATCGTTGTAATAGACTTCAATTCTGCATTTTTGTTCAATTTATTTCATTTCTTCATTTATTAGTTAGAAAAAGCCCAATACCTGTGAAGTCAGTGTTAACAGGTAGTGTAGAGCTGGGAAAGTGGAAGTAGTCTGTCCCGGTGAAGCGTCTTCCTCTGATAACCCGGCCTTCCGCGTCTGAAAATGATACATCGGTTCTTTCGACGTGGTAGACAGGTGGAGGTCCGTTCAGTGCAGCCGGAGCGGCCCACAAGATCTCCATCGCCGTCGTGTTTACAGGCTTCAGACGGGGCACCTTCAACCCTGCTGGTGCTGGCAATAAGGGGAAAAAAAGATTTTTGCATTTTCATTTTTGTGTTTAGTCAGATATTTTATACATATTTTAAACAGAGGCAATGAACAAAAAATATTTTTAATGGGGTTCAAAGAAAGCCTTAAATGATGTAAATGATCATGAAGTGACACATTCGCAGTGCATTTAGTCTTCTTCGGCCAGGAGCCAAGACCAACCAGCACCACTAATAAAAGCCCTCTATAGAAAATGAATGTGTTGTCTTCGAAGGTCCGTTGCCAAGTGTGTCATAAATTACATCCAATCAATAGCACTTGAGTCTATATAATTGAAGTCCTGATATTTCAAACTCCTCGTGCTGATTTAATATGTTTCGTGTGAAGTCTTGACAGACGTTCATTGCTTCTGAACATACGTACAGGTGGGACGACAGGCTATGTTTACCGCACAAGGCTTGAATTGACACAGAAGTAATGTTGCCTTATTCATTAATACTAGTTCTTTCACAAATATATTAATATGCAATTTGCATCTTACGTCAATAAAATTAAATTTAAATTTAGTGATCATTTAAAAATGTGATATCTAGCAATTTAAATTTTTTCAACTGAAAGAGACAAAACCGGTCAGGTCTACGATTCATTTTGCTTCACTTTAATGGAAAAATGTCCAGCCTGATGTTATTTTGTCTCATTTAACCCAAACCTTTAACAGGTCACAGTGATTTAACATGCCAACTAGATATCACATTTTTAAATGATCACGAGAAACAAAAGTCGCTAAAATCCACAGCAAATTGCATATTATGTCAAATTTGATTGCAACTCAGATGACTAAAACTAGTCGTTGCGAACTTCTTGCTTTTGAGCTAAACTGGTGCGCAAGTCCAAGTCTTGGATTATCTGCACGTTTGTGATCCGTCACAGAAAATGAGGTATTAGGTTGCATTTTGTTTGATTTGGGAAAGAATTATTAACTCCTCCACATCAAACAATTTTCAGGACTAATGATTAAACTTAGCTGCTCATACAGTATTAGTTTCATGAACATTTGATAATCTCATGCTAGTCTAAGAGCGAACACTACTTTTATTAAATTACCAAGCAGACCAGGCGTTTCTGGAAACGAGTCCGGCCCTCTCGCCGTGTTTGCTGTTTCAATCACACCGCCATGCGTTTCCCAGGTGAACCCGCCCCAGCTGAACTAGAACACTTACTTGCTTTGCTTCTGTAACTTGGGAAATATTGATTTACGCATAATTGCCCTAACCTTCCAGAGACGGAAGAAATATGTATGGCACAGTTCAAGTCAATGCGTTGTGTACAGCCAGGGATACACATGTACGGCTTCTCTTTATGGCTTGTAATATACATAAAACATTACCATCAACTCTTGATTAGCTGTTCTCTTCACAAAAGGATCAATAAGTCTGGATCAGTCTGGCCGCCTTTTTAAAATTCTGTACGCTTACACAATCCTTGTCCTCATCAGTGCGTCCGAAAAATGAGTTATTATGCTTTTTAGCAGTGACCAGGGGTCTCCTGTACTGACAGCTGAGGTCCTGCAACTCTGCAATATTGTCTGTGTTACTTTTAGCTTAATGCATGACTACATGTCAGATCAGGCAGGAGAGACGATTACAGCGCCTTTTAGTTTCGGCCATAAATGTCCAGCCGTTCAAAACTGAACAGACATCCAGGACTGTGTAAACATCTTCTGCAACGGAAGTGTGTATTTCTTCATAATAAATTAAATAAAATGATTTAGATTAAATGTAAGAAATGGGAATGAATGTATTACTGCGACAGGCGGCAAAGCACTTAATAGTGCAATTTAAAAACTGGTTGTTCCTGTAAGAACCTCAGCAGCGACCTCATTTCCCCTCTCGTCTGTTCTAACCACTCAGAACTCAGTATACATATTACATATACTCACTTATAAAAGTAAAAAAATAAATAAATAATAATTTGTTCACCCTTGATGCCATAAGCAGGCATGTTAAGACAATTTTTGAGTGGGACATAGCAGTAGGTTAAAGGTCTAAACTTAAGTCTTTATATGACATACAGTACACAATACCAGTCAAAAGTTTTACCATCTAATTCAGTGTTTTTTGTTTTTTGTTTAATAATTTATTTCTACATTCTAGAACAATACTAGATTTGAACAACACAACTGGCATTAGGTAATTAAGCAAAAACAACAACAGTCAGTTGTTATTTTAAGACATGAAGGTCAGCTGTCCTGGATCAGTTCCTACAAGAACAGTATTGTGTCGAGTGTGTTTGTAAAACCCATCAAGCTCCATGATGATGAAACTGT
>JAQMYK010000005.1:30111749-30129926 GCA_030014345.1 Clarias buthupogon
CACACACACACACACACACACACACACACACACACACACACACACACACACACACACACACACACACACACATGCTGCCTGCATAATGATATAATTACCATAGGCAGTGCTGAAATACCATGCTCCTGCCAGCCGACTGACAAAAAAGGAGCGAAGAAATCCCACAACAGACCCATCTCTTTTCTGAAGCTAAAGGAAGAGTGAAAACACTTCAAACGATTTAACTCGACAAAACATTTTAAACGTGACAATTACACGTGGAGGTTGTGTAAACCGTACTCGAGGCATGCTGTTCATTCTCCAAGTTTTCAAAATGCTAATTTTTAAAAAGAAGAAGAAGAAGAAGAAGGAGACACCGCCAGAGACATGTCCGCCTCTCATTGATATCTGTAGCTGATTGTGTGTCCCCTAAGTGTGTGTTGCTCACACTCCTGTCTCCTGTCCATACTCCCACACTGACCTGCTGCACGTCACACACGTAACCATCTCTAATTAATGCATTTTCTCCATAACTGTGTCGAATACAAGGAGCAAATCAGTAATAATGTGTTGAAAGGGGTGAAATTAGGATGGGCTGGTGGTGTAATTGGGTCTGATGAACGTTACGAGGTGGAGAAGACTCTGACCTGCCACTGATGGTGATCTCGTCCACGGCGTAGTAGCGATGACGAAAGGGCACGTGAGGGACGCGGGTGTGGTATTGACCCTGCAGGTGGATGCGCACCTGGGTGGCTCTGACAAACTCCTGCAAGGTGGCGCTGTTGTAGAAGTTGTTGTAGCCTGGTCGCAGGTTAGGCTCTGGCGTTAGAATGCTGAACGTGATGTTGCTGTTAGTGTATGTGATATCGCTGTCGGGGAAGAAAAATAACACACTCTTAAATACACATCCAGCAAACTTTAATTTTATTGGTGGAGTCAGCCCTGGTCGAGCTCATCCAATTCAGACTAAAAGTCCAGCAGGTTTATACTGTATGTCTTAGGCTGTTTTCAAATTAGACACGTATGATTTGTACAGCACCCAGGAATGATTGCTCCCAAGATTGCTCTCAAAGTTCTCGCATCACATCTAACCAGGAATCTACTTCCGTGCTCAGGTACGATAGACTTTCATATCTGATTCGATCCATGCCTGACTACACTGTACTGTGCCTGAGAACACCTTGCGCACGGTTCCCAGAGTCTGGAACAATTGTGTTCTTACTGATCAAAATGATCCAGGCTTTGGGGTCGAGTGTTCTCGTAAACGATCCCGGGACTCTAATGCGAAAGCGCCCAAAATCTCTTTCAGGCTAGATTTGTATGCTAAGTGTGTTTTATACACTGTTTTGTGGGTTAGGATTAGGGATTAGGCTTATAAAATCAGACCAGCTCCACTTCCTGGACTTTTAATTCTTTAACTAAGGACTGTCTTGAATCATCAGGCTTGTCCACCAGACAGGACATGTCTCCACACCTGCATTATTCAGCATTACATCTAACACAACTGCCCCCTCTGCTTTCTGAGCCTGACTCCTAATGCTTATAGACTTAACCAGGACATGAACGGACCGGCTCTCCTAGCGCCATCTCTCTCTCTCTCTCTCTCTCTCTCCCCCCCCTCTATCTCGCTGTGTGCTTTTCTCATTCTTATCCTCTCTTCTCTTCAATTACACATACTTGTTCTGTTCCACTGCCAAATTTAACACTATACACTATTTAGAGCATATTTAATTCCTTTATTGACAAATTCTTTTTAGACAATGTTGCCATCCATCCATCTATAGTGTCTATCCTTTCATTCATCTATCTATCCAACTATCCAAGTAGCCAAGACCACCAGATTTGCCCACACACTCTGTCCCCTCATATCTTATTGTTTACAGCTACTACTTACACCGGACACCTGACTGTCACACCTTAATATGCTTGTGGAAGATTGTTGAGTTGTTGAAGATTCATTCCTAAACCATGGTCTCTCTTCAATGGGGTTGGGGGGGCGTGGTCCAGGGGTTCCTCCAGTCTTCTGAGATGGCTCATCAATAGATTTTGGAACATTGCTATGGCAATTTTTATCCATACAGCTGTAAGAGCATTAGTAAGATCAGGCGGTGGTTCTGCGTGAGGAGGCCTTCGTGCACATTCGGCAAGGAACATAAGTTCTTCCACTTCACCTTCAGCAAACTAGGGTTAATGGGGAATCCTAAAGATATTCAGACAATTGTGTTCCTCCTCCTTTGTGTTAACAGTGTAAAGAGCATAACAAATAGTGTATGAGTATGACTGATGGGCATGTCCACATGGAGTACAGACACGTTCTAAAGAACACTATGCAGTGGATTGAGCTTCTGGAGATGCTGCGAGTACTGTAGTACCTGGGGAACTGAATGCAGTTGACAGAGTCCGGGCTCACCAAAGGCCCATTATCCTCCATCCCAAACCAACTGCAGTTCTTGGCTAGGTACTGCCAGTCTGTCCATGCGGAGGTGCTGCTGGTCTTCCTCTGAATACGTACAGCTTCAGGCAGCAGACTTCGGAACTGAAGAATCACATAGAAAACCTGCAGAAAGCGAGAGATAGATAGAGAGAGAGAGAGAGAGAGAGAGAGAGAGAGCGTGCTAAATTCCAAGACAAGGAGGAATATGCATGAAATACTAAACAGCAATGGATTATCTATTATCAGCACCAGCACAGTCCGCGCTCGGCCGACTTCACGAGCGCCGCTGCTGCGAAGAACAGCTTGAAGCCGATCGGCGCCGGCTTTGACACACGCCCCTCACCCCCTTTCTTTCCATCGCCCTTGCGTCCTTCTCCCTGTCTCATTCTCTCTATATAGCTTTTTTTTCTGAGAGTCTTTTCTTGTGAAAGAACTGGTGCCAGCTTTGACTAAGTGGACACTTCAAAAAGCTGTGCCGGTGTGTTTTATCTGCTGTTGAGAGACTCTGCCATAGAGCTACTCTAAAATCCACTAGTGCTTTTCTCCTGGACCTCGCTCTTTTTTCACAGCTTAGCGGCATGGATGACTTGGGAACTTGGACAAACACACACACACACACACACACACACACACACACACTTAAAGAACTTAGAGCATCTGGTTGTTTGTTTGAACAGCCGAAAGGGTCCCAAGCCTTCGGATTTGCAAAGTAAAAACCGTTCAGGGATCCGAGACAAACGCACAAGCCTTGAAGTCTCCAGCTGTAAGATTTGAGCAACTCTTCTAGGAGTGCTGTGCTCAGCTCGAAAGGATGGGGTTTAGGAGAAAGTGTCCACCAAAAACTAACTAAACATTTGTACTTCTCTGCAAGACACATATTTCAATAAAATACATTAGCAATAATCAAGATAAATAATTAGTTTTTCAAAGAAAGCAGCGTCAGAGAACAGGCTCAGTCAATAGAGGCTCCAGGGATAAGAGCTGGGCTTCCTAATGCAGTCTGGCACTTCTGGAAGTTGAGCTTGCAACTTTCTCATTATTATCACAGAGAAATAAAAAATAAATAAATAAATAAATCTGAGCTAGAACTGCACAATTAGTGCTGTTAGTCTTAAAACCTCAGTCTTTTATGTAAGCGGGCAGCCCAGATTTCTGTTGTTTTCCCCAAAACTTATTTCAATGATTTAATTCAGGTTCCAAAATATAACATCATTAATACTTAAGTGTAACAACAGCAATTACATTTCCAGATAGTTTCCTGGACTACAAAACAGGGATCAACAAGGACAAGGGGCAAAATGAACAAGTATAAAAGACTAAAAGACTAAAGTATAAAAATCACATGGCTTCCTAGCCTTGCCCTGGCTACGTACAGTATCTGCAAAGACCTTTCTGCCTAAAAGTGTTTAAAACACAACCGGCTGTTAAGGTGAACTTTTCTCACAGTTTAATCCTAACATTGGAGAGCTGCATGCCAGAGCAAAATTCACTTCAAATCGATTTACATTCGATTTAAGCGAAACAGCTTATAGGTTTTAAAGTATTAAAAATAATTAATAAACATTAAAATGCTGTGTAAATTGTGTTGTTGATTGTTTAAATGTCATGTCTCGTATAAAAGGGTTAATTTTTTTTTCCTGCCAATTTTCTGCTACGCACTCCATTCAAGTAGGTGGCAGTATTGCACCAACCGCACATAAACAAAATAAGAAGCGATATCATAACAAAATGATAGTATTTGGAAGAGAAAATAATTTTGAATGTAAAACGTATACTTTTTTTTGTTACAATGTACTTTTTTTTGTTAACTAAAGTGTGAATAAATTCTGGATCAATTAGATCAACAATAGAGCGATTAAATCACACAGCTCTGTGGCATAGGGGGATTTTGTCGGTGTGATTTGGCAACACCAGCGAGCAGAATGTGAGCATGTGAGAGAAACTTTGAGTGAGGTAAACTACAACGGATATGTGAATGGACCCAAATATACAGTAACTCTGTGCAGCGATACTGGAAATCTTATTTTCATTACGATTGTTTAACTTTGCCTGTGGTTGTCCACGTATTTCTTGTGAGAGACGCAAAAGAGAAGCGCATTTCCATATAAAAAATACTATATATATATATACGATTTTTAAAATCTTATTGACCATGTGAAGGCTCTCTTTGGAGCGTCACACATCAGCTGCTGAAAAATATTCATCCTGTACCTGGTACTGTCCGCTCTCCAGGTCTATGGTGATGGAAACCCCTTGGTCCTCCAGACTGGAGAAAACAGAGGAGACCCAGGCGGTGCCCATGTCGTTATCGTTAATGTAGTTCAGAGGGTGAGCGTGTGGGTGGAGGCGGAGCAGGCGGTTGTTGGTGGTGTCATCAGCACCGTTAGGGATGCAGTATCGTTCCACTACAGGGTGCGCTCTGGGGTGAGTGGGAGGGCACCGGCACGACGTCTGCACGTGGAGGACAGGCATTGCTCCAGAGTACACGTTCTCGATCTCCCTGAAAAGACAAACATTACAGATGAAAAGACAAACATTACGGATACTAGATATATATTCCCTTATTATTGGATTTTTATGATATTTTCAAATTCCTATTCAAGTTCTGATGTACAGCACACGGCAGAGTAAAGAAAGTACAATTCTGCAGAGCTAATTAAGTGGTCTAGCTGTGAATAAATAATTAAACAGACAAACATCCTCAGAAAACCCTTCTGAACAAGTTTAATCAACATGGCTAGACTCTTATAAGGAGATCTCTCCAGATTGATGTCTGGATGTCAATCCACTGACCTGTTAGTCAAAGTCTGGGGATAAAATCTGAAATCCTGCATTCTCCCGATGAATTGATCGGACCCTGGGAAGAAAACCAAATGTCAAAGGCTGCTATTGAGGAGAGTTTGCAGGATCCATAGCGGTGAGAGGATTACCTTATCTCAGCCATTGTTTGGGGTAAAAGACATACTTGCGGCCCAGTGGATGGATTGCACTTATTTGCAGCTACAGTATGTGTTAGGTGTAATCCTGCTGACTCAGGGCTGTGGCATAGTTAGGACACAAAACACACGCAAAGCCACCTCTGATATTAGATAAAACCAGAAAAATGCTGATTATGCAATTTTTTATAAGCGCTTTCTTTTTGAGTATCATATTTATATCACCTGAAAATACACTACGACTAAACCACTGCGTCTGATCAGATCTACTGTATGCTCAGAGGTTTTATGCCAACTGAACCTTTCTGTGGTTTTCAAATTTTGTGCCTGGTTTGTCCAACACGTGCCTGGTTTGTCCCATGTCCACATGAAGAGAACAGGATTTCACACACCTGGGCTTACAGTATGTGTAGAGAAGGATAGTGTGTGTAAACAGGATTGGGTTGTTTTTTTTTTCTTCATGAAAATGCAAAGTACTCTGTCTCACTGTTCAGTACTGGCACTGAGATATCATAATCAGCACAATGCATCAAAATGTTGCTGAAGTAAAAGAAAAAAAAATCAAGTTTGTGCTGTGACATAGTAACATAATCCTGCCTTTTCTTTTTCCTTTTCTTTTTGGATTTGCTTCAACCTGCTGGAACCGCTTTCCTTTTATTGATTCACTACTGCATAACTACGGTCGCATAAATTAAGGAGTGTTTCATGTAAATGACATGTATACAAGGGCACAATACGGCATGATCCATGCATATGAAGTGTGAACAAGGCATGAGTGGACGTGGACTTGGTTTCTCTCTGCGGAAACCGATTCGCTGATGTGGTTTACATCACAGCTCAATCTGATGGAGTAAAGCTGATTCCTTGAGCGGATGCAGATTTGATCATACATCGCGATCCACGCTTGTTTCTAAATTCATATATATGATGGAGGGCCATTACATGCAAATTATATATTTAAATATTTTTTTAATTATACAGTAGACTCATGGCTTAATAATGTTGTGTTCTCCTGGATAGTTTTTGGTTTATCATAAAAGCCCAGTAGCATAAAAACTTGGTTCACCAAAAGATGTTCATGAATTGTTATTTAGTTTATACACATTAAGAATTATATGCTGAAAAAGGTTTGTTTAGGATGTAGCGCTGTCCTGGACAAACCCAGCTCTAGATCTCACTACTACAGTAGATCTCAATCCAATAAGCTCCAAACAAAGGGTGTCCAGTTTTTTTTTGTCAGTGCAGTGGTAGATCAGAGCACTGAGTTACTGATCGGAAGGTCGGTGGTTTAAGCCCCAGCTCCACCTGGTTGCCATTGTTGGGCCCTTGAGCCTTAACCCTATCTGCTCCAGGGGCCGCTGCATGATGGCTGACCGTGCAACCTGACCCCAACTATGCAAAGGAAGAATTTTACCTTGCAGTAATGTATATGTGAAAAAAAAAGTCCAAAGTCTGTTAAATGCACTGAATGTCGTCACTTTGACCATCAAATTACAGATGATTAGGATGTAAATTAGCGTTATATATTAACTAAACTGGTATAGTAACTTTTTTTAAAAGAAGAAGAACAAAAACGTGTACCAATTCCATCTGTCTGAAGTGATGTTTAAATCTTTTGCTTCGTGCTGCCTGTTTATCTCGCTATTTTCTTTTTGAATGTAAGACTGCCATGTACAGTATATAAGCCAGACACACTGTAGGAGGTGTTTATCAGATTAATAAGGATGTGTTTTTCCTTGATATTGGTTTAAACTTTTGTATCAGTTATTAACTAAAGATTTGAATACGTGCACAGTCTCAGTTAGAGTTAAAACAGTAATTTTAATTAACCACATTAATGTTGAGAATCACCAGCACTAGTAAGAGCTGGAGTGTGTTCATAGGGTAGGGTTGAGGGGGACTGGAGACTATCCCAGGGAACTCAGGTTACAAGGCAGGGTACACCCTGGATGGGGTGCCAACAGGTTGCAGGACACACACACACACACACACACACACACACACACACACACACTCACACACACACTTGTACACTTTGAACAATTTTGAGAAGGCCACATTTTGGATCAGCCTACTGTACACTGCGTGCCCTTGGACTGTGGGAGGAAACCAGAGTACCTGAAGGAAACCCTAACATACACACATACAAAGCAGAGGCAAACTTCGAACACACAACCCTGGAGGTGAACCACACTCGGAGGCTCAATGAATCAAAGCGGGACTTTTGATTGTACAGAATAACAGAACACAGTCCTGAGAGTAAACACTCCCTTTATGTCTCTATATAATCCCCTGATACACTAATGCACTTATCCCAGTGTTTCACTAGAGCTCGGACACCATCAAGGTAGAAAGTTTTCTCAGTACGCCGGAGCCGTGATCTGACTGTCTGCTTCACGTCTGAAACGTCGGCCTCCCAGGAACTCCTTTAATTTTCTTTTTTAAACATGTGGAAATGTCTTGGAGCGAGGTCAGGACTGTATGAGGGAAGTGACGAGCCAGCTGAGTTCCCAGCCAAGTTCCTGTAATGTGCAAGTGGTGTTGGTGAATGAGTGTATGTACAGTTCACACAGACAGATGGAGAAAAGTTATCTGTCGATTTTCAAGGATCAGGCGTTCTATAAGAGTTTCATCACCGTACTGTGCTTGAAGTCTTCTGTAAATGTCAACGACTTTTACGCCTTCAATCACCAGAAATTTCATCACCACCCTTTGTTCATTGAATAATGTAAAAATGATCCTATAGATAAGATATAAAATGCATGTACTGTACGCAGATACACACGGCCTGCCACATTTCTACATTTTTTTGTTTTGGCGAGGGTGTCTCCGCTATTACTGTAACAGGTCGAGACCTTCTTGTTGCTAAGCTGTACAGTTCGCCTATAAAATACCTATAAATATACAGTATGTTACAGCAGGAAAAAAATATCCCATAGAAATATTAAAAACACTTAATTACTTGTTCTAGACAGATTTAACTAACAGGAATCTTGGATGGATGTGTGGAGGAACAGATGGATGAAGAGAGAGAGATGGACAACCTGAATCAAAGTAAATCCGGAGGCAGATTAAATGAAATTATATCCAGTACGATCCTTTTTCAGAAGGTTTACTGGTTCTTTGGTTTTCATTTCAGGGAAACCATTAAAAGTTACTACAGAGTAGACTCCTATCAAAGCGTGCCAAGTAGAACCATTTTCCAAAAGAATTTAGAATTCATGTGCCACAATAAAGTGACTTCTAGTCTTCTATAAATAAGCTCATAACACATTGACGTAATCATATCACAGTGTTTGATGGATACATCCCGGTTTCAGAGCAAAGCCACCCGGATGTGGGGGTGATATTTTAGCTTCTGCCACAGGCTAGTACATAAACGATTTTCACCATGCTACGCTTTGGGAAGGTGTTGGAGATGTGTCCCCAGCGTCCCCTACGCGAGCTAGACCTGCACAGAAGAGGCGCTGCATTGACCAAGCAGATAAAAATATCTCCATCTGGAACCTCATGACGAGAACGACCAGCTCAGAGCTCATGACTCCATATATTCTTTATAAACGCATGTTTACCATGAGCCGTATTATTTCCTATAAACTTCTAATTTGCAGCACGACTTCTTAACTCAGGTCTGTCTTGTATTCCCTGACAGAGAGCAGTAATGGATTACCTAATCATTATTAAAAATGGATTTAAGGAAATTTGTCATCATAATAAGAACGCGTCCGCGACGGATCCCGGCGGTGAAAATTCAAGTGCAGAAACGTCCCAGAAAGGAAATTAAGGTAACAGAGTTGACATCCATTTAGTGTGTGCCATTCACAGATATGTATTCAAATGCGTTTTTTACTGTGGGTATTGCAGAAATCCCATCTCATCTCATTTATGAACAGATTATGTGTGGCCATATGGTCACCCCTGGCCTATATAAATCCCCAGATTTGATTAGTTGCTGGCTTACGGATCTTTCCGGAATGAAAAACTGTGGCACCTTTGCAGATTAGTGTGCCCTTTTTCCTCTTCCAATTCAACTAAGAAGAAAATGCTGTATGTGTAAATTAATTTAAAGTAAGACCAGCGTTAATTTAATATACTTTTATATACAACTCAGTAGAGGCCTGCATTACAGTTCCCCTAATGATATGAGTAATATCAAAGTAACAATACCTAATATAGTATGCGACAAAAGTAAGTACACCCCTGTGCAATATTGCTTAAATGTCAAATGACTTGTCAAGTTACTGGTTATTAAAGTAGAGTATGTCCTCTTATCGAAATACGATCAAAAACAATTACTTTACAAACACTATATTGAAAATACACACCGCAAAGTAGAAACTCAATGCAACAAAAAATGAATTCACACATGATGACTGACACACACTTTAGAAAAACGGTGATCATTGAAATTAAGCTGAGTAGACTGTGACTCATCCAGCTCTATTCACATCTCTACGTCTGCGTCATGGCTCCACATGGAACAGACTTACCAGGGGAAACAGAAATTTGGTTGTGTTTTCATAAAGATGAAAAAGAATACAGGAAGATCAACCAGGAGGAAATAAAAATGCCACATAAATAAATACTGTAAATTAATAAACAAATGCTCTTCACGATAAAGAAGCCTGATGAACATTAGGGTCATGTTCACTTGCTCAGATGAGACCATGATAAATTTGATCGTCTCAGGTAGCATCCAGGATGTTTGGCATGAATCTGTTCGGGACCTCTACAGTGAGTGTACAGTACAGTGTACAGAAGCATGTGACGATATCGGGCTGCATGAGTGCAAAAGGTGCTGAGGGAATGACATTTATTGATGGGACCATGAATGTCTGTGAATTTCCCAAAGTAGTGGCTGACGGGTCGACTCCCAGTCTCCAGAGGCTTGGCAGAGGAGGAATTTTCCAGAAGAAACCGACTATGACCTGTCCAGGTTTGTCATCTGACTTTAATCCAATAGAAAACCCTTGGAGAATTTTAAAGAGAAAAGCAGAGCAACACAACCTCTCCTGCAAAGAGCAGCTGGAAAAAAAAACTGAATGGCAGAACATACAGTATCTCCGGTATTTTGTGCAACACTGGCATTGTCCATGCTGAAGAGGACTGAGCTTATCGGCGTAAATCAAGATGGACGTGCAGCGTATTGGGAAAATTAAGATTTGAGTCTCAGTAATTAAAGCTGAACTGACTTTGGTAGCATTCATGCAGTTCCTGCTGTGACCCTATACAGTACTTTTCATAGAGAAACTCCAAACTATTTGTTTTTAATAATACCCAAGTGATCAGCCCAGACGCATTGCCTTTACTCTAAGGTAAGACACCATTTGACATTTAAGTGATATTGCACTGGGGTGTTCTGCATCTCAGATAGATTTTGAAACTTAATGTCACCAGCATACTTAGCAGCAGGCAAAAATACAGCAGCACGAAAAACAGACGAAAAAATATAACTATAAGAAGCTAACTGCGGGTCCAAGCATCTAGTGTGCATCATGGCTGTTTCCTGAGCGAGTGCTCGCATCATATCACAGCACTGAACCTACAGCAGGGGTGAACTCTGAGCCACACTCAGTGGAATCACACATCACTTTCAGAATGTGTTTAAATCTCTTAATGGTTCCTAATGAATCCGATTCATCTGGAATTTAAATGCAGGATGTGCAATGAAAGTACACCTCACTTCCTGTTTGACAAACTCATTGAGGTTATTTAAAGTTCCTTCACAATTTCACACCATAGACATCGCCACATTGCTATTGCAATGCCGTAGCAACGTTTAACGTCACTCCAACAGTTTGGGTATCTTGACATCAGCTGACACAACGTAGGTTCTATAGTACATGACGAATTCTGCTAGAGGAATATTAAACAATGTACCTATCAGCCTGCACAAAATGTGCAAGGGCTAACTTCTTATTGGGCGGGGCACGATTGAGAAATTTGTCAGTCTTTAAAAGCATCATACGTACAACACCGATCAGCCATAACATTAAAGACAAAACATTACGTATCAAAGGTTTCCCTTGTGCCATCTGGGCAGCTCTGGCCCCTCGGGTCTGGACTCCACATGACCTCTTGGGGGATGCCATGGTGTCTGGCACCAGGCTGTTGGTGCTTTGGGTTATGGGACGAGGCCTCTGTGAATTGAACTCGTTTGTCCCATGTGACTTAACCGAATTGGGATGTGGGGAGTTTGGAGGCCGGTTCGGGGGCTGTTTGCCTGCTGGGCCTCGTGCGTGGTGGGCTGTGGGGCACTGGGTGTTCTGGTGCCTTTCTGCTACATGTTGATTTGTGCTGCATTGACTTTTCTGTGGGATTGGATCGGACGGGCTGGCCTTTTGTCCCCGGCGACATGGGTGAGCTTCGGGTGCCCGTCATGCTGTCACCAGTTTACCTGGTGACAGCATGAAAAGCAATTGAAAAGCAAAGTTAATGTGTTAATGTTATGGCTGATTGATGTGAAAGTGATCTGTGTGGGTGAAACCAGATGCCCAGGAATAAAAAGAAAAAAAAGTCAAAGTATTAATGTGAACCTGGGCCATGACAGGATCCACGCTGATTCCAGAACTTGACCACAATTTGCTGTGAGATTAAGAAATGGTCAAAAGTATTTAAAAAGAATAAACAGAACAAAAAAAAATTTGCACACTGTAGTATGTACTTCATTATATTAAAATATACTTTTTCAAACATAATGCGGATCAGTTAATAGCTGAGAGTGTTTTACCTTTAGAGTTCTGGCCAATCCAAGCCAAAGTGTCTGAGGTGACATCAGCGACGGGACCTAGCAGGGTCTTTGTGTCGAAGGCCGTTCCATCTTCCTCCTGTCCATTCAGGAACAAGCTCACACTCGTTCTGTGTACCTACAGTCCGGACAGGAGTGTATGTTAGTGAAATGCCACACAGATGTAGCCATGAAGTCTACAGATGCCTTTATTAAAGAGCGACAAAGTGTCAAACCTCCCTCTAACTTCCTGCACTAAACCTGACAGCAGCATTTTATGTGAATAATGCAGATTCAATTACAGGAGTTCGTATGAAACCTTTAAAACGGGAAACGTCCTATAAAGTTTTCTGCCTTTGCCGGATGTGCCACTCTTCTAAGATAAAGAGCCCTCCTATAACATTCACATTTGTATGTTCACAGCTTCCTTCCCAAAAAAAAGTTAAAAAGGTGGATGGAAGTGAAGCGAAATTCCTGGAGGATGAAGGAAGCGCGAGACAACTAGCTGCCTCGAGGATCCTTAAGCCGTGCTCTTTCATGATGGCTGATTGAAGACTGGTGAGAGGCCGTCCTCGAAATCTCAAACCGGCCCGACGACTTGCTTCTTGAGATCTGAAGCCCACGTCAGAGTGATGTAAATGAAGTCTGAAGTGCTTCCATCTATTTAGCGCCAATGAAGGCTTTTGAAACGGGGTCTGGAGCTAAAGCGGGGGGTTTTCTGTATCGGCTTCCAATTGTAATTCTTTTGTTTTGTTTGGTCTCTATAGTGAGCACTTATTACACTTTAAATGCTGATATGTGTCTGCTCCATCACACTTTTGGACTTATTGAATAGTGCAAACACAAATTTACTACTTTTTTTCATAAAAATACTGATATCAGCACATCGGGCATCAGGTGATGCTGGATACCAATCCAATAGAAATTAATAACTGAACATCTCCTCTATGCAAGCTTTGAAATATCAGTGGCATGTTTTTACACATACAGTAACACATGACCTGTGCTATGTCAGTCAACACACACACACACACACACACACACACACACACACACACACACACACACACACACACACACACACACACACACATACAATATGTCTAGATTAGATACAAATCCAGGATTTCAAACTAGAACTGAGCTGAAAAAACAAACTGAACATTATCACAATAAAGCCAGCGGGAATTTTTGGTTGTCAAAATGTTGCGGTGATGTTAATTTGACAATGTTACTGACGTTGGGATGATGTTGGTGTTAGGTCGTTTTTAAAAGTTTTTAAGAATTTCTTTAATTTAATGATGTTACAACACTGTTATGTGATATTGGCATAACGTTGATCAAATGCACCGACTGTAAAACGTTGCAAAAGCAGAATTAAGACCAAACCGATGTCCCTGCATGCTTACCACTGCACCACTAGGGGGCATTCTGTTTGTGAAAGTGAATGTGATGCAGTTTGAATTCTGTACAAACATCATATTGCAGTATAGTCGAGTATTTTGGGAGGCAAGACGCACCTTTTACTTTATAATTTAGAAAGAAAATAAAACAGAGAGGGAACATTACAGCACTAAGAGAAGTGTGACTCGAGATACACACGCTGTGTGTGGGAAGCTGTTGTCTCCGTCTCAATCTCCGATCAGAACTGAAACTTAAGGAAACATGGACCTACCCGGACTTTGTGTGAATTGGTGTTAATTTATGTCAATGTTCTAAATAAAATAATTTAAATTAAATGAAAAAAAAAAAGAATTATGTTGTTTTGAGATTGCATTTTCAATGTTGTATTTGTATTGTTTATTCAACATAATCTCAATGCCATTTTATCAAAGTCATTGTAAGAGTATTTTCTTTGCAACATCCTTACAGCTGTATCACGACGTTAGTGTTCCTGCTGAGAAACGTAGCATTAAACAATCAATCAATGACTTACACCAGCATGTCGTTCCAGAGCGTAGACCTGAGACATAAACCTGGCCTCTGATTCTTATACAATACAGTCCATATCTCTGACTGTTCTTTTGGATTTTTTTGTGTGTGTGTGTGTGTGTGTGTGTGTGTGTGTGTGTGTATGTGACCTGTTTAGAAAGCTTCTCTACAAGAAAAAGCCTGTGAGATCACTTCAGCACTGCAGGAGATTATTAACCAGCCATTCTCTGGAGCTTTTAGCAACTTCATAATCAGCAGGTGCTGACATCTTAAAAGCCGCTCTCAGCTTTCAGACTGAACCAGGCATATTTGGTCTGCGCAGGGAATTACCTGAAATTTGCTACAAATTTATGCGATGGCTTTTATGAGACTGAGCGCTGCGGAATCAGGTAGCCAACCGGCATCAGAGCGAGAACTCATGCTGACACTCGGGGAGCTGACACACAAATGCTTCACTGTCTGTACGAGAGTGAAAACAATCCCATTTCCTAGGGAACTCTTATGAATGTGCACGTAACAACAAAAACTTTAAAGATTAGGAAATTTTTCTGCACAATTCCACACTGGCAGAAGTAATTCAGCCATAAACTCATATGATCAAAAGCCAGCTGAGATTCATGAGCTCAACTCTGAAGCCTAATGCTGAATAAATTCCACCAGATTATATTAGCGTTAGCGTTTAGGGCTTTAAATGTCTGTAACTGCGCCCTCTTCGTTCGGTTCTCTCTGCACAGTGGTGAATGAGGGCTCCGGGGTAAAGAACAGGTGACGTGTCAGTGCTACGTCACTAACTTTCCCACCAAAGCTCTCTCATGGGAAACTCTATCAGCTGACATTCAGAGAGAGAGAAATTCCATCTTACCTTAAAAAAAAAAAAAAAAAAAAAAAACTCCATTTGTTACAGATGGGAAAGTGAAATGTTAAAGCTCTCACTGCACCTTCAGCTTTTAAACTCTAAACACAGAACGAGCTTTTAGTCGCTTTGACGCCATCGTACCACAACGAATCCTGAACGGAAACGATCGAATCGAATCTGACCTTTTTCACGTTTTAGACCATTGTGTTCTTTCAACATTGTGGAAAAAGTTTACACAAGACTCACATACAGGTGTGATGGTTAGGTGTCCATATACTTTTCGCCAAATCGTGTATTTTACAATAGGTCCATTTATATGGACCCCTCTATTCCACTAAGAATTGAATAAAATCTGAATAAATGTGCAATTTTCCTTCTGAACAAGAGGGGCCGTGTAATCCTTTTACTGTATAATAACTTCAAAAGGATAAAGATTAGCCGGTAAACACTCGATCTGCCTGTGGGAATAAATATATTCTTTCTGTTCATGTTTTTGCCCCACGTCTTTACGCCAGACTTTCCTCCACAGCATCTGTGTCTGATTGGCTCGCATTTCATTTTCAATCTAAATTCTTTTAGGCATTTGGCAGACGCCCTTATCCAGAGCGACTTGCAATTTTATCTTATTATATGTACATCTGAGTAGTTTAGGGTTAAGGGCTTTGCTCAAGTGCCAAAAAGAAACAACTTGGTGGTCGTGGGATTTGAACCTGGGACCTTCCGAACCGTAGTCCAATGCCTTGACCGTTGGATATTTAAAATGTTATAATTCTCTCTAATTCTTTATATAACACTACACAGAGAGCAGAACAACTTTGTGCAAGTAAAAAAAAACTAATATTCTAATTAAATGCTTTGAGCATGTAAACACACAACTTATCAAATAAGAGTTCAAAACAGTGAAGTAGAAATCTGGGGAAAATTTATTTATTTTTTTGTGGCAATTCATGTACCGCTACACTGACTTCAAAGTCGATCTTTGAAAATAATTTTTTTATTTACTGTATATATGACAATGTTGCAGTTCCTCTATAATCCTAAACTATTCACACATTCGTAAGCAGCACAGCTACCTCTGTTTATAACAAAATCTCAACAAAATTATTATATTGAATCAGTACAGTTTATTCATAAAATCATCAATGAATCAAATCACCACCTGGGTATCGTGATAACATTGTATCGTGTCTTATCCAATCAGAAAGTATTATCATGTGTGACTCTGACCAAATAGTCAGTTAATACCTCGAATGATTGAAAACGACTGAACGTGGTGTCAAATGAGCGTTTCGATGAATCGATGATGAGACTGATGTCATAAAGTTAAAACCCCACTGTTTTCTTTCATTTATATTCAGTTGAAAACACAAAGAAAAAGGAGGTTTCATTAAAACACACAATACGGATTAACATTTATTCATTACCTAGCATTATATGGCATTGTGCTTATTAACACAATAAGTAACACAAAATAAAGGAAGTAAATATCTCTGGTATCGCTGTGCAATATTACCCTTGTGCATTTTATTGAAATAGCAACTGTGCAATAACAACATTTTAAACTGTGCAATATTACCCTTGTGCAGTTTGTTGGACCTGGTTCAATTTGTTTGAAAGTACAACTATTTACACAATTTTCTCTTTGCTGTCGTAACAAAGAAATTTCCCCACTGTGGGACAAATAAAGGTATATCTTATAATATTTCAAAATAAACCAAAAACAATAAACAGATTAATCGATTATCAGAACAACAGATGTTCGCATCCCTACAGTGAAGCTGTGGTTAAGAAAAAAACTGAGAGTGATCCAGGGCACAATGTTTTATAGCTCCAGTTTGTAGATGGAATTCTGAACTCGAGGGAGGGGGAAAAACCCTCCAATGTCTTTTTTTTTAATACAAGTATATCTAACTTCAAATGCCACAGCTTTATATCAAAAATGATGCTTCGCCCTTTTGACCTGGCCCATAAACCAGGGCCGGGACACGAGCCCGAGTCGGAGCCGAGGCACCTTCAGCAGCCTGAGTGACAAAGCGCTCGGTGATAAAGCCCTTTCCATTTCAGCGCCGGACGAGCTGTCAGGGCCTCGAGAAATATTCCACTCCGGATGAGGGTATCAGCGCAGCCAATCCCCAGCTTTTTCAAAGCATGTTGCTGATACCTGCGAAGCCTAACCCTTCTATCTGCGTGCACGTGCGCACACACACACACACGCGCATACGGATGTTTTATTTACAGCTTAGCCCTGAGCCTCAGCGAGACAGACTCTTATCATTTAAATGAAGCAAAACTGTTTCCTTACTTGTAATTTGTTACATTATCCCGTGTATCGGAGTGCACAGAGTACGACTCGGCCAATCATTTGAAATATAACTGTCTGGACGAGAACGCTGCTGGAATTTCAGCGCCGATGCATCCGAGTCGTCTGGAGCCGACGGACGCGTCGCCTCAACATCAGCCATTACGCAGCGGAGGAGGCAGCTGACGAACAGCCAATTTTCCCTTTATCACATTAGCGCAGCCATGAGAGAGACGCATTTGTTCTACTCAAGTAGGCTAAAGCTACAATTACCAATCTCATATATACATGTTTTATATCAGGCCCTTTTCTTCTCCCGCAATGAGGGTGGCAGCGATAAATTAACACTAGCATGACAGTTTATTTAAGAAAAGAAAATTGTCTCGGTGGCGTGGGAGAAGGCGGAAATATATAAGGCGACGTGTCAGTGCTTTTAATAAAGGTAATAACTCTTGGAAGGCTATGCTTTAAGCAGAAAGCATATCAGAGATCTATTTCCTTCCCTCTCTTCTTCAGCATGAGCGAAAAAAAAAAGGAACAGGAATCATTTTTGCTAAGCAGCTTGCAAGGTTGGGCTTTCGCCTCGCTTTTCTACACACCGTGTGCCTGTGACAAATGTCTACTCTTAGTGAAATAAGTGATTTTTTCATAATTCCAAAAGCTTCCTATAAAGGCTCGTGCCGCTTCCTCACACTGATTAGAAACGTCTCCAGTATTTGAGGAAGTGATGATGGTGCTGAGACATGTTCCGTAATAAGTGTGTCCTTAATAGTCTTAGAACACAGGTTTAAGCTTCAGAAATAAACTAAAGAGGCAAATGAACATCTGGGGGGGGGGGGGGGTACATTGGGCATGAAAACGTGCTGGTCCTTTAGTTGTTGTCTAATAATACATACATGAAAATTATTCCTTATGCTCTCACACTCCCCACCTTCCCCCATCAGGGAAGAAGAAACCCTCCATAGATGTGATAACCTGGTGATTCAGTACATTCAGGTCGTCAGCTGACTTCAT
>JAQMYK010000005.1:30132819-30150633 GCA_030014345.1 Clarias buthupogon
CACACACACACACACACACACACACACACACACACACACACACACACACACACACACACACACACACACAAAACCACCACCTCCACACTATCCTGAGTTGTTTATTACGTGTTTTATAAGGTAAACTCATCCTATCATCATCATCATCATCATCATTATAGATGAAGCTCCTGAAATGAAGTGAACCATCTGAGAGAAGACGTCTGATCGAGTCTACCTTGACCTAATTTTCCATCTTTCACCAACATGTTCATGTTCATGTTGGCCCCTGAAGTTAAACAAAGGCAGAGTTAACGGCACCAACACATCCGCAGAACCCTGCTGCTCTGATGGTTATACGCCCATATGGCAAGCGTTCCACAGCACTCAGCATGAGCAGTCTGATTCAGACACTGTGGATTCCCTCAGAACTTTCATCTCTGAAATTATAGAGTAATATATAGAATAAATATTATCCAGTTTACCAACTACAAAAAGCGTAGGCTTCCATATAAGGTGGGCACAGAGGCTCAGCAGTCATCACAGTGGCCTCACACCTCCAGGGTTGGGGTTCGAATCCCAGCTCCACTCTGTGTGTGTGGAGTTCCCTGGGTTAGGCTCCAGGCCTCCTGCAACCCTACACAGAATAAGCGATATACTGCATATCATCACTAAATGAAAGATGTTTCCATAAACTTTTATAATAATTCAGATGATTTGCCTTAAATATGAACCAGAACATTTTGATAACTCTTCTATATTTCATTTATCATGAGCAACATCAGGCTTTTTGGCACATTCCTTCTACATAGTCGTTGTACTGTCCAACATCCAACCCTTCATCCTTCCCTCTCCTGTTAAAGTCAGTTTTTGGAACTCATGGCAGCACACACTAATTTGCTGTCAACATTTTGGGGTGATTTATAAAGTGTCCATGGCCTTTCAGCACCGGGCGCCCGCGGAGAGAGCGCTGGGGTAAGGTGGAAGCTCTTTTTTGCCTCTTCTCACCTTGCTTCACCTTCATGGATGCTGCCAATCAGTCTCCATCACTCAGGGTGAAATGAACCACTCGGAGAGGTCAGCTGACCCGCGGCCAGAGTCCGAGAGAGCAGCCTGATGCCGGCGCTGATGTCTCCTGTGCCAGACCTGCAGTCTCTTCCTTCACCAAAGTTTACTCATAGAATATAATCAGTATGTAGAGTTTTTTCTTATTTATCAGAATCATGCGGCACAATTCAAACAGTAACACCAGAACCAAAAACGACTAAACGCTTTTTATATCATGAAGGCAACAGCTAGCATTCGACTCCATTCTCCCTTTCAGGATGAATAATATATTAATAAATGGCAATTCGTCCTCCACAGTTGCATGAACGAAGCACTCCGAGGCTTTTCTTACACTGCATGCTCTTTTCTTCGCCCCATTGAGAGGATACTTGAGAAACAACGCAGCCAGCACTAATTCCTCCTTCCACCTCCACACGATTCCACGATTGCTCTGGCTGGAGGGGATTGAGCAATGGACTGGCTGGCCTACATTTCTTTGGGTAGGGGGAGAAGTTCACACGGGGTGATGAGCCATGTGCACATTCGGGTTAAGAGCTCAAGCTCGTGGCCAAAACAAAAACGTCCCCAGAGAACACACATCCTCCGTGGTGCACAATCGCCAGATTGAAATGCCACAGCCAAGGTCTAGACCCTGGTGGAAGCTGTAATTGTGTGTGAAAACGTTCATGAACTTGTGGGATTCTCTTCAAATTTGAGGGAACAACAAAAAAAAATTCAGCAACAGTCACGAGAGGAACATGCTATAACAAACTATTTTATCTGCTCGAAAATGATTGTATGCTGGTTTTCATCACAACAAGATCTGGCCCAAACAGGAACTAAGTGACTTGAGACTCTCACATTGCAGTCACATATTAAATGAACACAGTGGAGCTTCTTATAGTCTATTAGTGGAATTATTTAAAATATTTATTGGTGAAGGAAGTAAATTCTCTCAATGACTAACCAGACTAAAAGTATATAATGGATTTCTTTTTCTTTCATCCAACTGATAAACATTTGTGCAGTTTGAAAAATAAATATAATACTACAAATGCTGAGTGTGTGTGTGTATGTGCCCTGCGATGGATTGGCACCCTGTCCAGGGTGTACCCTGCCTCGTGCCCGAAGCCTCCTGGGATAGGCTCCAGGCCCCCCGCGACCCTGATCAAAGGATAAAGCAGTATAGAAAATGAATGAATGAATGAACTACAAATGCTGCTCCAGTGCTTAATAAAAAAAAAAAACGGGTTTCATCATACTTAATTCAAGTTGTTGATGGTTTTTTGGCTGCTCTCTGCAAGGGGTCGCCACAGTGGACCATCCAGTCCGGACCTACAAGCTTGGCACAGGTTTTACACTGGATGCCCTTCTTGACACAATCAGGATCCGGGTTCGGCTGGGGTGGCTGAGGTTTGGGCGCTGACAGGGAATCGACCATAAGCCTTCCGCATGGCAGGCGAAACACCTACCATTGAGCCACCAGTGCCCATATATACATTACTAAATACAATTTAAGCAGGTTATAAACTGGAGTATTGTTTCGGTTCTTATTAGACCCCTCGTAGAACCTAAATATAAATACTATGCAGTAGCTTCTTTCAGCCTTAAAGCCGGCAGCCGGGTTCCAACAGTCAGCACTGCAGCCTGCTTTTACACTGTGTCCAGATCCAAGAGCTGAAAAGTGAGATCAGACATCACAAACATACAAGATGTTGGCTGGTGATGATCATGACTCCACTCGTAACGCTATCACGGAAATCAAAACGAGCCTTCACCTCTGTGACCTTAAACATGGTGCATTCTGTTACAACAAGCTAAACGCTGCACGTATTAATGTAGCCGTGCCAGTTTAGTAACTCCATCTCTGACCGGAGTCTGGTACAAACACAACGTCTCATTTTTAAGTGTTCCACGTTTTACAATCTGCTAGAGATCTTAAAAATAACAAATTTGGCTGAAATTGTCTAACGGACATAATATTCGTTATACCAGTTTTACTTTCCCACGTGAGACCACAAGCAAATCTAGCTTTGCTTTATCTCAATTACAGACTGTTCACAGTTGGGGGGTGTGGGGTATGTGGGGGGAGGGATGGGGCTCTCTGACGACAAGGTACGCAGCAAAACACTCCGCTGAAGCTCACTGTCACATATTGTTGTCACCCGAAGGGGCCTCACGAAAGCGATATGGTTCTTCTCTACTCCTCGCGTCACTCCTCATCTCATTGTCATCACCTGCACAAGCGCCTGCAGATCGGCAGCTCTGCTCTTCCTCCTTTCTTCTTGCTTTTGACTTATAAACACTATAAACTCTTCATTTTGTGCGTTTATCCTCAGCTCTCCATTTGCCTTTAAGTTCCCTCCGACTACAGAGACCTCAGCGGGAATCTTCTAGTTAAGACATGGGGCAGCGTTACACACTGGGAGAAAAGTGCTATCTGCCCTCTTCTGCATCCATGAGCTCATCGTGATTAGCCAGTGTTGATGTGATTGACAGGACAAATGGCGCAGGGTCAGCCAGGATGCAGCGCCCCCTGGAGCACACAGGGTTTAGAGACTTGCTCAAGGTCTCAACAGTGGAAGCCTTGTGGTGCTGGGGCTCGAACCCCTGACCATCTAATCAGTAACCCAGTAGTAGTAGATATTAGTAACCCACAGCCTTAACCGACTGAACCACCACTGGCTCCCTACACCTCTCTGTCCAATTTATTTCAGATTCCCCTCATTTTCTCAGTTAGGGAGCTCTCGTGTCAGGGCGAAGGCTACCAATCAGGGAGAGAGAAGATGAATCACATGCTTCCTCTGTGATATGTGCTGGCAGCTGGCTGCATCTTTTCAAACTGTTGCTTATGCAACATATCACACTTGGAGGAAAGCGCTGTCCACCCCGTCCACTTGCAAGAGCTCACAGACGCACGTGATTGGCCAAGTGTCGCCAATTGCTAATTCGCTCTCTGAACTCCCGACTGCGTGATGGGATGCGAACTCACGATCTCCGGATGACTGTGACAAACGAAGACTTTACGGTTGTGGAGCTACTGTCCACTTTATAGGGACAAAGTACAACTGTACATATGTACACCTGCACATTCAATCAGCCAATCACGGTGCAGCAATTTAATCCCTTTTACTTTTTAAAGTACTTATTTGAGTGAGTCGTACAGTATACAGGTTAGGGCTGCTTGGGTGTGGCAAAAATCACAATTGTGCTTATATTGGTCAATATTGAGATTATTAAACATGATTATTCATATCATTGACTTTGAACTTGTGAACTTGTGTTTTTAACATACAGTAGAAGACAAAAAACAGCTGTAAAACAGTTCCTACAGTGTTCCTATTAATGTGGCCAATGACTATATATTATATTATAAATGATAAAAATTTTTTTTTACTTTTTTGTAAAAAAAAAACAAAAAAAACAATTGCTTGTACGCCTGGATTTTAAGGTGCCACACGATATCGAAACAGCCAACTAACTGATTATAAAAATAATCAATCCAAACAGCCGTTATGATCCGTTATTTCACAACACGCTGATCCGTACATCAGAGTCTATACTCTATTCGGAATAAAACGATGTCCACATGCGCCCGTTGTTAAAGCTGCGCTCACAGACAGGGACGTCAGGATAAGCGCAGTGGGATCTCACTACAAAATGTCAATTCTGAATTGTTGTCTAAATCTGACTGCACACAGGGCACCACACAGAGCAAATGGATGAAGATAGGCCCATTTTCTCCATTTCATACACTAGTTAGCCCGGAGATGAAAAGCCCAACTGGGCAGCTAAGATAGATCTACGAGCCCGAGCCACGGCTGACACCCAGCAGGGAACTTATTACCTATGAATTGTGGGTAGGATCTTATTATCATAATAATATTTTCGGTCCCAGAAGTCAGCCTGCTATTCATAATCGGAACGAGCGCAATTTAAAGCCACAATAATCACTGCTATTGAAAGATAATACTCTCTGCAGACGGACCTCTCTATTCGCTTACAATGCTGATGATGTCCCAATCTCTCCCATCCCTTTTCTTCTGTTTCATTTACCAACACATAGATACTGCCACTCACTTACAATGCTGAACAACGCCGGGGCTCGGAGACTCATGGGCCTGTCTGTGCAAAGGAATTCAAGAGGCATAAAAAGGTTTCTGAAGCTGATTAAGAAACATCACGGTGCATATCAATCATTTCTTTACCACCAATGACCTGGAATTGCATCAGAATAAAAGCAAAGGAAATTACTTTCACGCTAAACAAAAACGTTATCGCAGGACACGCGCTCCGGCGTCTTTACACAGTCGGATCCACGTGAACTCGGTTATAAAGTGATCTGTCGGGTTTCTGCAATATTTATGTGTGGAAGGACGTGAAAGAAGGCTGCGCTCTCGTTCCCTGCCCTCGATGCCCCCGCAGCTGTGAGAAAACAGATGTTTACCCCTGTAATTAACACCTTCCGTTCATGCATCTTATCCGGGTCGGAAATCTGTTGTGACACGGGTTCAGTGTGAACCTGCTGCGGGTTTTCTGATGCGATATTAATATCAATAACCTCTGCCGCCTAATTACTGAGAATATGGATGGACAAGGATTAGTGCCCGCCACAGCCGCCTTGTAGACGAGGTCCGATCGAGCAGATTGAAGCATTTGATCTCCCGTGCCAAGAACGATTCGTCAGCTCCGCCACAAACGGTGCGATGTCCCTCAGTTTACGGGGTCGGAAATTTGCTCTGCTCTCTTAATGACCTGACGAGCAGCCAGAGGAAACAGCACTGTACGAACATACTGGACTGTACATCCTACCTGTAAGGCCACGTGTGTCCACTCTCCTGTTTGGATGTGACCTGCAGAGCTTATGGTTATGGAGAGGTTCTGGCCACTCGGAATGCTGTACTGGAACTGGACGTCCATTTCTGACACCGTGAGGAGAAACACCAGCCGGTCCGTGCTCCTCTTCTCAAAAACAGTCCTGTCCATGGAGAAGATCCGCAATTAAAATAAATGATTAAAGAAATGTATAAATGATGCATAGTCGCTGTTCTGTGGACACACTCCTCTAACAAACCTTGACTTTATTTTAAACAGCTTACAGTATTTTACAAATTATGATATTAAGTCAAACCGGGACTCGTGATGAAATTTCTGATGAATGAAGGCATATAAGTGATTGACATTTACAGAACGGTGCAAACGTTTTAAAGAAGTCTCGAAAGAAGATCTCAGCCGAGGTGGAGCTCAGAGTCCACTGCAGTCGTTCCTGTGAACATTCAGTGAGTGGAACGCCTGATGCTTAAAAATCCACATCGCCAACTTGTGGCAGAGACGCATCTGTGTGTGTGAACTGTACACACACTCGTTCACCAACACCACTCGCGTGTTACAAGAACCCGGCTGGGAGTTATCGCCACTTCCCCTTAAGTCCTGACCTCACTCCAAGACATTTCACATGTTTTAGATATTAAAGGAGTTCCTGGGAGGCCGGCGTTTCAGATGTAAAGCAGACAGTCAGATCACGGCGCCGGCGTACTGAGAGAACTTTCTACCTTGATGGTGTCCAAGCTCTAGTGAGACATTGTGATAACGGGAGTTTTTACTCTCAGGACTGTGTTCTGTTATTCTGCACTGTTATCAAAAGTCCCGCTTTGACTTGAACACCTCTTGTATAGTCTGAGGCCAAAGACAGATTAATTAAGGCAGATTTATAGAATCATGAACAAATCAAGTCTTTACTTTATTAAATAAATTAAGTTGTATTATGAAGAAAAAATAAATATGAGGCAACACACGACTCAACTTTCTATTCCTCCGTCCCCTGATTAAAGCCCTGTTGCTCTAAAATCCCAAATTTATTCCCCAGATTCAGTTCAGGTCTGACTGTCTCGTGGCTGATGTTTTGTCCAGTTTCTGACATAAAGAGGTTGTACTGACCGTACTGTAAGTAAACACTTAGCAGAGCACCTGTGTCTGAAACGGGCATCACGCTGACACGTATGCTCCTTCTATCAATATTTTGCATTTGCCTTTCTCTTGTTACTCCAAATCCTCCTCATTTAGCGTCAAATGAAAATCCCATTACTAACATTTTACAGAGCAAACGGGAGCGTTTACGAACACGGGCCACCACATCCAATAAATCATAACGTAAACGTGTTTTGCGTTCGAGTCGGGTCTGGTCCTCGAGTGCCAGCCGCCTCACCTGCAAGCCACACTTTCCTGCATGCTCTACTTGCAATTAGGCCGCGCTTCTCCACTGGGGAAACGCCAGCACTTTAGCATTCACCAAGGCGAGCGCTTCTGAAGCAAGTCGCCGTGCTGCATATTTTTATGTCATGTTGCTCCAGTTGATATTAAACACAGTCCCATTAATTCACTAAGAGAAAAATTTATCAACATGTACGCTAGTTGTCACAGCCGCTGCCACTTCAGGGCGAGAATTCTAGGCTCTCTCGCACCAGTTGAACCGACTCAATTATTTATTTTTTCGATACCACACGCCTCGCGACTTGTCTCCCTTTTCATCCTTTACACTTGATCTAAAATGTCCAAGCAGTAGTTGTTCCTCATGAGTCTCTCTCTCTCTCTCTCTCTCTCTCTCTCTGTCCTTTCATCCTATCACTCACTTTCAACTATATCATTTTCTAGGCCGTGAAAAAAAAACAAACCAAAAAAAAAAAACACAAAGTGGCCTTTGAGATGCTTCTCCTTTTTTTCCCCGTGCCAGAGCTCAGAAAACACTGCAGCAATTTCGTTTCATTGATCTAAACCTGGCCACAGCTGGTCTTGTTTGGGGCAGACTAGGGGAGGGGAAATGAGGCGCTGTTTCCCTCCCAACATGACAAGACAGCATATTACAAATTACATCCAAACCAACGCCGCACACGGTGACTTATCAGCACCAGCATGTGGTCTATTGTTTTCAGGTGCACATATAATATAGTTCCACAACCTTGGAGTACGTGCTGATCTTCTCAGGTTTATCCTTTTCTAGCTTTTTTGGCACACAGGAAAGGACACTAGAAAAAAAAAAGCTATTCTGTTGGTACAACAAATGAGAAAGCTTCTGGGGATTCGGTTCAAATTCTGAACCTCTCTTAACATTTGGAGTCAGTGAAGAGAAACGGATCTGACCTATTAGCTAAGATATTAGTTCTAAAGTGACAGCAAATGCTTTGTGTCGAACATGTTACTGTAGGTGCTTAAGTAAAAAGGTTCCAGCGACGAGTCTACTTACATTACAGAGGCTTCTTCAGGTTTCAGCCAAACTGTTATGGTAAATGATCCTGCTTGTCCCAGGTTTGGAGCAGCCTGAGAAGCCAAGCAGCCACTCTGGTTTCGAAACACGAAGCTCACAGATCCAGTCTCGGAGCCCGGGCGCAAATCCTGACTCTCACCTTTCAGACATGCGTCCGCATGCCAGTCGAGTAGGTCGGTATAGCGTGGTGTGGACGAGCGATACGGACACTCCTGGATGCAGAACTGCTGGGAGCAGGTCAGGAGGTCATCCTGAGTGCGGGCGGCCTGGCAGAAGGTGCTGCGCTCTGGCATGCCACATGTTGCCTCGCTCGGTGCCACACTAACAGATTTGTAGGCTGCGATATTCTCCAGTTTGGGGAAAGAGCCCTGAGCTGCGACTGAGCCGAGTGCGGTGATAACACCCAGGGTGTACAGGAATAACATCGTCCCTTTGTGCTCAGGGAACCAAAACATGCTTGGCAGTGAAAAGCGTCTCAGTGTTAAATAAATAATGATTGGTCATGCTTGGAATGACATTTTCTCTTCTTGAGAAAGGTAAGGTAGCTTAATAGCACAATGTCATAGAGGAGGCCAAAGCCCTCACATGATAGCTAGGATTTGTCCCGTGACAGTCTCTCTGGAAGACCTACAGAACAAAACAAAGAAAGGAAAGGGAAAACTTTTTAAAAACTGACCATGGCTTTTCGGAATCTGGGCCTGGGCTGCACGGACACGCATTACTGCAACTACCGCAGGTGCATGTGATAAAATCACAGTGAAATGAATAATAAAAAGGAAACTCTGACCAAATTTAGACAAATAATGTGCACTAGAAAGCCACCTTGTTCCGGCAAATACTTATTTTAAAGAAGCATTGGCTGAAAAAACAGGACTGTTTTGGTTACATGAGTGAATCTAAATAAGATTTATTTATTTATTTATTGTACCCTTGTTTTCATCCATGCATGCTGTGAGGGAACAGCGTTAAAGCTCTGGATGACTGATCGGAAGGTTGGGGGTTCAAGCCTTAGTACTGCCAAGCTGATCCTGCGCTCTGACCCCAGCTTCCGAACAGGAACATGCAAAAAAAATCCAAAAGTATAATAATGTAACATGTGACAAATAACTTAATCTGAAGAAAAGACCCAAGCTAAAATATATAGTGGCTCAGTACAGTACAGTTATCTTTAACAAGACCTGACATAACATCATTTAAACATAAATATATTTTTCATAATAATTCATGACGATGTATAGGGGTTAGGGGTGTGTCTTACACTAAAATGACTGACAAGAGGACAAACACAAATTCCAGACTGGAAAGCAAATTTTCAACCAGTTTTTTTTTCCTTCTGGCTTATTAATACACTAATATACACTTCCTCAGAGACAACAGTTCATTTTTAACATCATTACTACATTATCTGTGCAATAAAGAAATGTTGCTTATTGCACCTTTAAAATGTCCAGGTTGTTTCAGAGTGAGACAATCATTCCTAAACCTACTACTTAAACAATTTCAAACACACACAGGGAAAGGCAGAACATCAACACTGCACTGGAATACACTCGGAATAACACTCGCAGGAGGCATGACGTCACTAAAACACTTGATCACAGACTGGATTTTGAATAATCAACTGATATTAATAATATTTCATAAATAATTAACATAAAACTACAAAAAGATGATGAGAAGTAGACTACTACCTACCTTGGTGCACGCATGAGGGACACACACACTCACACACACACACACTTGGTGACTGAGAGCTAAAGCAGATTACAGTAAGTTTGCCATCTGTTGCGCCTCGGCTCTCCGTGTGCGGGTGTGTATGAGTGTGTGTGTGCGGGTGTGTATGAGTGTGTGTGTGCGGGTGTGTATGAGTGTGTGTGTGTGGGTTTGTGTGCAGAAGCTCCACACAGATGAAACGCACCTGTTGATATCCGCGGCAGTGCTGTGTCTCTCTCTAACCACCCTGCTCCCCCCCCTCCCCCCCTCACCCCCCTCCTCTCCACGCGTTGGTCTCGTCCCTCTCAGCTCGAGGACGCCACTGCACGTTGCCTAGCAACCGGCGGCGGGACACACTGTCTCATTCAGGTGCTGCACTGAGAGTGTATGTGTGTGTGTGTGTCCACCACGGGAGGGTCTAACCAACCACATGAGGGATATTCTAGGAATACATGACTTAGATGACTTACTAAGTCGTGGGAACGAGATAGTATAACGCGTGGCCATGAGATGTTGTGGCTACGACTTAAGAACATGTGGTAATGAGATCGTTCATGTCCCAGATGTGACAGGATGGTTGTTGTTTTGGAGCTATGTTGTGTGTCAGTGAGTAAATAAAGATAATCATCCATCTAAACTAACAGTTATGAACAAAATCTATTTCATTTACTAGAGGCTAAATGCTAGGTTTGAGGTTATTAAGTTTACAATTAACATAGTATCTTGTGGCCTCGCATTATATTATTTTATTCCCACACCTTAGTAAGCCTTGGCCACAAAACATTCGATGAAGATGACGATGCTTCAATATTTGGCGACTACACTAATACTGCTGCAATACAATATGATATATTTTTTATACATTTCTATACCATTTGATTTAGTCTCATACAATGCTTGCAGTATGAACATGATCCGATGGTACCACTGAGTCTGCGACACCAAGATTAGATTTAGTATCATTTGATCATTATGTCAATAACTTCAGGTGAGATTATTTAAACTTTCAAAGTTATAGGTAAATGTAAAACTATTTTTAGGGCTAAAATAGTGTGTCCCGAGTTGCGTGCAGATCCGATGGTCCGCTGTGGCGACCCCTAGATAGGAACAGCCGAAAGACCAACAACAACTAAAGCTTTCCTCTGGCCCTGATGTCTTTTCTTTTTTTATTTCCTTTTTGATTCATTTCAATAGTTTCATTATAAATTAAAATCATCATCCAGTCAGGGTCTGATTATATTTGAAGGTGTTTTACACTGGGGTGAGGGATTTTTCCAGTGTACATGTACTGTAGTGTGAGCTGCCGTGTGGTGTTTATCTTAAATGATAGCTGAATCATTTATTCTAATACAGAGATTGTGTATTGATTACAATATTTCTCCCACAGCAGCACAATTAAATGTTCAAATGTGAAGGTTTATTCACTTTCCATAGCAGCACAGATATGAATATTTATGACTATAACATAAATTAGAGGTTTATATTCCATTTACATTTATGGCATTTGGCAGACTCCTGTATCCAGCGCTACTTTAATGTGCTTCGCACTTCCTTGCATTCAGTCATCACACTGTTAGAATCTACTGCAAAGTGAGTAAATCACCGCTGTAGCCTCCTGCTGAAAAACCCAGCTTAGTCCAACCAGCTACTGTACCAGCTGCCAAAGCACAGGCTGAGCTGGTTAAACTGGTACACCACCAGTGCTAGCTGGTAAGTGCTAGTAGATGGAAACAGCTTCTGAATTACAGCTACTAACCAAATATCAAATGTTTATTAAACAATTAATCAAGTAAATCCGATGGGCCTCAGTAAATATCTGATACTGTATATGTCTGATTTCATTGTGATTAGAAACGCCTTTCCTTAGAGCTGTTCCTAGATTAGTTACCTTAGAGCAACTGTGGAGGATGCATCTCATTAACAAATATGCACTAAACATCAATATGATCAAATTTTGATATTTGCATTTCTGTGAGAACCTGTACAGTATGGTATAGAACTTTCCTATGGATGTGTTCAAAAGCAGACTGAAATGATGGGGATCTGTTCCGCATAATCATTTCTTTAGTGTGTTTTATGGTTTTACACCATGCTGTTAATGTTTTATCCCAAAATTATAGCCAGCATTACCTCTTAGACATCATTTTACATCACAAAAGACCTGGTGTTGGTGAAGAGCTGGTCCAGGTGAGGAACAAAAATTACTTACCATTTTGAATGACAGCAGCCACACACCAATGCACACCCTTCTGGTATTGTGTATTAAACCCTGCCAGTGTCATACACTTTAATATTCCTTTTAATCACCTTTTGCTTTGGTTACAGATCACAATCTGGTGTGATCAATGGACAGTGGAGTCCTGGAATAGGGCGCATGCCATCAATGGAGAAGAAAACCACCAATGGATGTGATAACCTGGTGATTCAGTACATTCAGGTGGTCAGCTGACTTCATTTTATTGCCTCGTAACGTTGCTGAGCCTAGACCTGAGCAACTAAAGCAACCCCAGATCATAACACTGTCTCCAGAGACCAGATGTACCTTCATAGACCACATCATGCAACTTTCAGTCATGGTTGCAACAGATAGTGTATATGTGGGGAGTCAAAACGTCTAATCATTAAAACACTGTTTATTAAAATGTATCTATGAGCTGACAGCTCAAGCCATGAGAATAAACTAATGAGGAAGAAGGTGTGTGAATGTAATGTACAGTTTCAGTGCATCTTGGTGTGAATTATGCCTCCGGAGTTACAGTGGAGCGATCAACAGCTTTCATTAAAAAATTCCATGAGTTGTTGTTTTGATGGAGAATGCTGTCTGTCGAACACATCGCTAAAACATCTGTGTTGACTTCCAAAGCATTCTTGCCCTGAGGATGGGTGGGGTGGGGATGGAGTGGGGATGGGGTGGGGATGGGGAGGAGGCTGGATGAATTGGATGGAGGAAAACAAACTTCTTTCAGTATGGATATATTTCAAGGTATGTTAAAAGTTGATCAGTTCGAACTTTTGATTGATTCTCCTTCAATAGGCAGCAGGAAATATGTCATGCTAGCAACTATATCTATACGCGCTGGTTGAAAAGTACGTTATGTTTGGATTACAGTATTTCCGAACAGCTGCTATGACTTTTGCGGCCTGAGACGGTCTGGCCTAACCACTTTTTAATGAAGTGCTCCTAACGACCTAAAGCGGCTTAGTGCACTAGCCTAATAATCAATAACTAACTGCAAGGCCACAGCCAAAGAGAGGATTCCACTTGAAACATGTCAGGGCCGGAGTAACTGCAGGCCTTCTCTCTTCTGCTGGTGTTAAAACGCACATCAGCACTGTTCATCTACTCTGAGGAATCAATACTGAGTGCACGTACTGTATGTAGTGATCCAGGTCTACAGTAGGTGATGGAGTCGTGTTCAGGACGGTAGTATTTTTACTGTAGAGCAAACATCATGTTAGAGGCATTGTTCCTGTTCATCAAAGACCCGTGTACAGTACATTAACCGCTGTGTTTGAGTTTGTTGCATGCCATGAGTTGCATCATCATACACAAAAACACAAGCCCAGACCATAGAAATAAAAACACATCAATTTTGTTCCCTTGCTTCCAGGTTTATTCTAATAGCATTGATTTCATCCACGTCTGAAAATCTGCTGCCCTCGAACACTAAGGCTGTTTAGAATGAAGTCCGGTATTAGAATGAGCGTTATCTTAGCTTTAGTCCACAGAGATAGCATGCAAATGAGGGAGCCACTTCTATCCTTCACATTCCAGTTCCTCTAGAGACGACTCTCTCTCTCTCTCTCTCTCTCTCTCTCTCTCAGGCTGTTTAACCTGCTCACGTGGACCAGACACCTCTCCTAATTAATGAAGCCTGCATTCTACAAACATCAGATCTCTTTCCAAGCCAGCTCCCTGCAATGAGCTTCATTATTTACACCCCAAAGACAGTATTTTTTTTAATCAACCAGAAATGCCAAAGACGGATTTACAGGCAGACATACAATCAGACGCATTCATAAAATTTATGATGGTCCATTTACATAAAATTCCATGCTTACAAAGGCAAGCAAATAACATGGCAGAATGGTTACAACAGTTCCCTTTTAATGTGTAATCAGTAATGCTTAGTTTATGGCTATAAATGAGACAACTTGATGTGATTATATTTATGTTTTGCAGGAGGGTTTCATGTTACCATTTTTTTGAACTAGAGGTCTGCCCATGCCCTTTTTTTTTTAACCTATTTAAACCTAATAATAAATGTAGCTGCTCTGATTATTAATATAAAGCAGCTACTGAAGTTGCATGTACAGTAAGAATGCAGTAAAAGCTTGGCACATGCATGTCCATGTCGATGAGCGTGACCTATCTTTATCCTGGAAACTTCACACCACCTACTCAGAATAGCTGGCATTGTATGAAGTGTTTAATCACACTAGATCTGCTTGGAATAAATGCACATGTTGGTTTTTCTCAAAACGTCCTTTCCAGCTTCTTTAGCCACCTTTTTTCCCCCTCGTACCCTACACTGACTAACTCTGCTTCTGTATTTCTCTGAGTGCTGAGGTCTTTTTGAGAGACTTTGCTTTGGCTCTGCATCCAAACTGCAGTCAGTGATCCCTGCCCTAGGGTTACACAAAATCTAAAACAGTTTCATGCATTTTATTTCTAAAGCCATACATGTAGTATCTGTACTTAACGGCAAACTATATCATGATTCTGTCTCTATAAACTGCAAGTGAACATTATTCTGCTGTTCAGCACTATGGATGGAGTCCTTAGGGTCACGGTGAGAAATCCCTCGCTTGCTGATGATACATCCCATCATATTAACCTCCTTGCCCTGCCAGAGTTAAAAAATAAATAAATAAATAAAAAACCTACAACTGTGCACTAAAGCTGTAGCTAAAATCAGACTTCATCAGACACCAGTCAGCATTTTTACAAACCAGTTGGAGAAGTTGGACTTCCCTGGTAGTCCCGACTTAATTTCTGTACTTCATTGATTCACAAAAAAAACATAAAATATTCCTTTGCACTTAGGCCAAAGAATGTCTAGTGAAGAAAATTTGGGCTTTGGAATCACAATGCCATGGCATTCCCAAGGTTCCCACCAGTGAATGGCAGCATCCTGGCTTGTGGGCTCCCTCATGGCCATTGGACAGTAACTACATCAGATTAGTGAGTCTTGATGACCATGTCATGGAGGATTATACTCCAGTTTATCCTTCTGCCTCAACCCTCTTGGTGCAGGGCCATTGTAGTGGTGGAATAATTAAACTGAGTACCCAGGACCCCCATGGGATACGAGGGTGCTTGCAAGCTTGCAAGATATGGATTTTTTTTTAAAAAATCAAAGGAGACCCAAAGAGATTGTTTGTGTATAGGACTCCATTCCTGGAGTTCAAACACTCAAAAAGAGAAATCTGAACATCACCATTCTGAAGAAGAGATTCTGTTCAACATCCTGTCAATTAATTCCTAAAGGCACCCTGTCGCAGGTTAAAGTCATCAATAAGACTGGTTCACACCAGTAGACCTCTGTGATGTTCCATATTTTCCCATCGTCCCATCGCCCCAGACACAGGTGGTACTTGCTAGGGGCTGCCTCTTGGTGCAGGCAAACTACTTAAAAGATCTTGAGTCCCATGGATGTTTGGAAATTTCATGTGGGCCACCTGTTACCAAGAGACTTCCTGGTACAGTACCAATACCTCCAGTATTTAGAAAACCTCTGACTCTGGGTGTCCAAAATCGATCAACAGAGAAGACATGCAATAATAGATAAAGCATCTAAAAAAGTAAATAACTGTAGCTAACTATTCTTGTGGGCTAGTTAGCAAAGTTAGATATTGTTGTGGCAAATTTTTTAAATTTCACCAAATTTTAAACAAAAGCCAAACTACTTTAAGTAGAGAAGAAGCAAGAAATTTATTAAAGCCAAACGTGTATAGACAGCTCTGCACCGGTCAGAAAGACAGACAACTCACAAAGTTCTAACCACAAAGTCCTCGGAGATTCCAAACTTCCTTAATTTCACATGATTTATAAACCTAACAACTACCTCCTTGCTCCTCCTTGTTACTTTGTTTGATTAAATTTTTATTTAATATTCAATAGATATATGTTCATTTGTTTGGCCTATAGTGATGTGGTGGCTTCAAATTTCATACTTCCACCCCTCCCATCTCATCTTTTATTAATTAATCATTTATTATTTAGTCATGTCTGGGTTGGTTTATTGGGCCATTAAAAGTTTTATTCTCCTTTTTCCTTTTTTTAAATAGAGAGTTTTACCGTTTTTCCTAACCAGAATATCGACACTAGTGCTGATGACTTATTTTTTTCCATCAGAGAAAGTTTTGAGATTTTTCCAAGATGCGTAATAATCTTATTCTTATTTTCCTATTTCTTTCCCAACAGTTATGTCTCACCTTAAATAATGCGTAAAGTCAGTTATTTACTTATTGATTGGTTATCTGTTTATTATCTATTTATGATTTCAAGATTATATTGCCATATAATAATTAAACTTATTTATGGTAAAAATCAAGGATTAATTTTATCAGAGTATATTACTTTAATTATTATTGATTTCATGACTGATCGTTAAATTTTGACTTATGATATAATTCTATTCTTGAATCATAATTTATTCCTTAACCTACATATATGATTTAATTTAATCATTGACGATATGCATATATTAGTACTTATCAACAGAATCATTTTTAATTAACTTTGGTTATGTGGGTTAATATAAAGTAATTAGTTTTAATATCACTATTAAGTTAGTATTATATTTTCTTAGGTTTACTTTTTGTTCGATTGTTGCTGTTGTATTATTTTTTCTTAATATATGGTACCGCAGCATAAATTTCTACTTTAAGCAAATCATTGTTTAATTTTTTTTAAAAAATTGATTAAGTTATTTTGGAGGCATTTTGTTCTTTATCACAGCCGATTGGCAGAACAGATCTCGTCAGATCATCTCTGAGGAGGATTTTGATGATAATCAGTAAACGATTTTATTATTGATTATTGTTTATTGATTCCTTTGTTTGTTCTTTGTTTGTTCTTTGTTTGTTCTTTGTTTGTTCTTTGTTTGTTCTTAGCTCTTAAATAAGGAAGTCTGAGCATCTATGTTCTGTATCTGGCAAAAACGGAACTGAAAATTATTCTACTTTTCCATTACATGTTGTCTGCATTACAGGTTTCTTATTTTTTTACTCTTTATGTCATCGGGTCGTCCCTCAGTCATGCTCCTTAGTCACACAAGTTTTCTACAGTTTTCTACGAGAAAAAAAGGAGTATAATAATATAAAAGGTGAATGTTAGTATTACTAGTATATTGTTAGTTTACTGTAGATTAGTGTTTATTAGTTTATTAGTGGTAGTTAGTGTTTAGTTTAGACTTATTAACATTTTGTTTTAAATCTGTCTCTGTCTGTATTTCCTACTTCCCCAATTTGAGTGCCTGCAGGCTCTGCGCTTTTTTTTATATGATTCTTTTACAGAGGCATTCTCGGTATTTGACATTAAACTTACGTTAAACTGGACATTGGCTTACTTAGATTACTAAAATACTAAAATATAATTGAAATTCAATAACATTTCCCCAAATTACTCCTGTAACAAAGCTAATGAATGTGTTTGTGTGAGCTGAATAAGAAAATATGTGTGTGTAGGTGTGTGTGTGTGTGTGTGTGTGTGTGTGTGTGTGTGTGTGTGCGTGTGCGTGTGTGTGTGTGTGTGCGTGTGAGTGTGCGTGTGTGTGTGTGTGTGTGTGTGCGTGTGTGTGTGTGTGTGT
>JAQMYK010000005.1:30180732-30199968 GCA_030014345.1 Clarias buthupogon
CCCCCCCCCCCCCCCCCCCCCCCCCCCCCCCCCCCCCCCCCCCCCCCCCCCCCCCCCCCCCCCCCCCCCCCCAGCGGAGAGCTCTCTGCACTTATTCTTTATCAGTGTAATCTGATGGATCTCTGCCTTATAAGACCACGGTGGAGAAAGACATCAGTAGATGTATAAATGCCAACACACACTCTGGCACTTTATTAGGAACACCTGTACCCCAGCTCCTTCATGCAGATCATCCGATCATACGGCAGCAGCATCACAATGCTTTTGGTATCAATAAATACATAATCAAGAGTTTTATTTAATTGCTTAATATGAACAAAAATATCAGAGTGAATAAGGCTCGACTGGGTTGTAGCTGATGGTTGGTTTCTGTATTTCTGCAACTGCTGACCCCTTGGGATGTTCACACACGAAGATCTTTAGAGTTTACACAGAAGGGTGGACAAAAGCATCCTGTGACTGGAGGTTCTGAGAGCAGATGAGAGCGATGAAGGAAGAATAGCCAGACTGGAACACTACAGTTCCTTAAAACCACCATGCTTTACAACTTGGGTGCATCTCAGTATTTACGCCAAACCTTGACGTTAATGTGCTACGACCTCACCGCTGTCCCGCTGCTGTCAGACACTACAGTCCATGACTGCTGAAGATTGGAAAAATGTCACTGGACCGTAGTCCAATCTACAGCGGTCCAGTATGAGTGATGCTGCATCCTGAGAGCTTGGAGCTGGGAGCTGCCTGGAGTGGGACCCTGATGTGGTCTCCTGCTGTTGTAGCCCACCTTCCTCATGTGTATGAGCTCTAAAATAAGATCTGACCATTCTCATGCGATCTCTCTCATCAACAAGATGGTTTTGTTTTTGTCCCCTAAAGTCATACCTTTTCGGCTAATTGGGAATCAAACAAATGAGCAGATCTACAGTACAGGTGTTCCCAATAAAGTGGCCGGGGAGCGTATATAAAATGTTATATAAAACCCTAAATGCTATAAACACGTTTAGCAAAAATGCAGTGGCTCACCTGAGTTTGCAAGCGCGATAGCTTTCAAAGTAACGAACTCCTCTTTCTCCAGCTTCATGCTCCGATACTTCTTCACTAGTTGCAGGATGGCGTTGTTCAGGTCCAGCAGGCCAGCCAGTTTGGACTGGTCTTCATCCATGATGTAGTCCTCAGCGTACACCAGCTTGTCCTCGAACGACAGTGACCGGTAGACCACACGCAGGATCAGGATCTCCATCCACGCGCTTTGCAGCAGACTCATCTGATCAGCCAGCGACAGTGAAGAGAAACCTATGGAAAAAAAATAACAACAATCCCGATTTAGTCTCGAACCTCTCGCCGGAGCATTTTCGAAACGTCTCGAATGCAAGACGAAGCGAACATTATCGGCAACTATTGGTGCCGTTGGCGAGTCCGTGGGATTTGAAGTGTATTGGCGTTCTAAAGTTGTGACTGCAGTAGGATGGAGGGAACAAAGAACGAAGGGAGGGTGGCGAGTCGCCCCGGCGCGAGGCTAGGCTCTTGTCTCACTCTGTGCAGCCGGCCAGGGGGCATCCTGCGGGAGGGAACTCCTTATCTCCCCAAACATGCAGCATGGATCAATTCTTCCCATCACAGAAGCTGAAAGACTAATTGCTTGCCTCAAACTCCCTTCTTCTTCCTGCTCACCTCATTCATATCACTTACTCTCTCTCTATCTTCTTCTCCTCTCTTCCTTGCACACCTCATCCTTTTTATTCCCTTCGCTAAAAAACCCCCTGAAACAGACTTAGAGGAGCGAGAATATAATAGCAGGACGGGAGATACAAATGGACAGCAGATTGAGAGAGTGAGAGCAAGCGACCTGAAGCAGTCGGGCAAAGCGGCAAAAACCCGGGCGCGTTACAGCGGCATCATGGGGACGTACAGCATCATGTGACAAATATGATGTTAGCTGATTGGTGGGAAAGAAACGCTTAGCATTAACAGGTACCGCCATTAGTTTTTGTTCGATCCTGAAAGACAAGATCTTATTAAGGTTATGTTTTTAGATGAAGTGCAAATTTATTAGCCGGACTGTTAAAACCCGCGGTCTTGTTAGAGAGCGCCGAGCAGTCGGTGTGCTTCCTGGCCTGCTGGCGGACGCCGAGTGCCAGTTGGCAGCCGCGTCTGACGCTACTCAATAAAATCATCGTACATATGACTTTTTTTATTTTTATGAAATTCTTCAATGACTTTAAAGATCCGCCATTCTCGCAAATGAAGACGGAGCCAATGCACTAAAAATATAAACCCTTACATCATTCTCTCTCTCTCTCTCTCTCTCTCTTTTTCTCTTAATTTTTAACAAATCACCTGAAATTACACTATACTACGGTGAAACTGGGCATGTTTTAGGTATCAAACGAAAAGATTCTATGCATTCTAAAGCTGAGACAGTACAGGGGTGAGTTGCACAGCTAGAAGAGCCACGCTGGGGGTGGGAGAGAGGACAGCAGTGGCAGATGGACAGAGCCCGTAGCCTGGAGCTCCCCGTGTGCCATATCATAGCCCTCCCTCCCAGTCACTGCTGTTAGTAAATAATTAGATTTACACGTTCCCTGATCTCCAACACGTCTCCCCACAGAATAATTAAAAGCTGGATGATTATTTTATTGAGTGGAAGGAGGCAACACCCCCCCCCCCCCCCCAACTCCACCCCCGAATCCCCATCCCACCTTTACCGAGGTCCATCGACGATTTTATCGGGAGGCCGGTCCCAGCTTTTACGGTTGTCATGCCAGCACAGGCATCCAATTTTTCTTATCTCCCTGATTAATACAAATGCAGTTTCGGAACGCATTAATTAACAGATACAAATCTGCGTTCTCATGGCCGGATCGATGGCGTGAAGAGAAGGAGGCATCAATGTGAATTTACTGCCGAAGACGGAAGAGGTGTCTATATTGACAATTACGTTGGGGGGCCAAACTTGAAAGTTGTGTCCCGCGCTCCTTTCTTCTCGCCCGTCTTTCTGTTAATTCATTTCACAAAAGAGCCGTGAGATAAGAGTGATAGTGGCTCACCTTTAAAAGCCAGGGGGTGGCCGGGGAAGATCATTAAAGAGACGAATTAAATACCAGCGATGCCGATGTGGACGGCGGTAAACGCATTTCTTCCTCAAAGGAGCGACAGTAATGCAGACGACTCGGTGAGAAGCGCGGAATCTTGTATTATGATTCGCTGCAGTGATTTGGTGGAAAGTCCATGTCCAGTTTTCTGGTCAGTTTCAGAGCCTAAACAGGCAGTTTTTATTAATTCATTATTTTATTTCCTTATTATTATTATTATTATTATTATTTATTTTGATATCAAAGTATATCTTATATTAACTAGTATATCTTCAGTAGCTTCGTACTCTTTAAAGAAGGGACCGAATGACACCAGCAGGCACCAACACCAACGTCTTCAAAAGAAAGAAAAATGTGAATCGTTTCATGGAGCAGAAAACGATAAAGCACGTGGAACATGGAGGAACGAACGGCTCTAATGGCCTTTGTGAATTCAGCAGTGGCTTTTCAGCGTGTGCATGTGTGTACAGTATGTGCATATGTATGTGTGTGTGTGTGAGAGTGTGAGTGTGTGTGTGTGTGAGAGTGTGTGTGAGTGTGTGTGTGTGTGTGTGTGTGAGGGTACTGTATGTGTGCGTGGCATGTTGCAGGTTGACAGAAAGAGGCTGTGATGCAGCCAAGCGAACTTAACCCCTACTGGGCACGAGAGCTCAGCTACAGAGTTTGCCAAATCTCTTCTGACTGCACATTCACACCGCTGAGAAGGCTTTTGAGTGAGCAGACACACACACACACACACACACCTATACACATACAAACAGACACACACAGTCTTTGCATCACCACCTCCTTGTGTTTTCAAAGAGCTTCCACTGACGGTCTTCGTAATATGGTCTGTGGGTTCTGTTTAAAACACACACACCCTGCTCTTGGTGTCACACAACAACAACGACAACAACAACAACGTCAAAACAACGTCAGTTTTACGTGTCCACTAAAAAAATAAATAAAAACAAAAATGACCCCCTGTTCTTTTTCCTTTGACCCCCTGAGACTTTATCTAGAACGTGTTAGTGGTTTTACATCATTCACACCTGAGTCACTGATCACAAGGACACGAGGATCATCTCGACTCGAGTCACAGATAAAGTATAAAAGAGAAAGCTGGAGCTACATCACGATGCATCACAGCACATCAGCATGCAACATCTGTATCATCTGGACAGAGTAGAGACTCGTATCACAGGACTCGAGTTAAAACTGGATATTTCTTTTCCTCGACTTCGTATCATTGGGACGCAGAGAAACAAACAAAACCTGCTTTTCTTTTCCGCGTGTGTGTGTGTGTTAAGCGGATTAACCATTAAAGTCTGCTCATCATTCATCCCATGCCTTAGTGTGTGTGTGTGTGTGTGTTTAAAACCCCTAGGCACTAAGCCTCTTCTCATGTCCGGCGCTGCTAGCGTACACGTACACAACACGTCCGGGCTTCAGTCACGCGCACGGCAAATATTGAGCTTCTGAAAACGTGCGCAAAACAAAAATCAACATGAAAAAGACAAACAAACGAGTGCGAGTGTGTGTCTGTGTGTGTGTGTAAACAAAAGTCTCTCAGGTCTTTAGGCTGAGGAAGTGATGACAAGAGATGCACACACACACACACACATCATAACCACGCTCCTGTTCGCGTTCCTCCTTCAGCTGACTGCTTTTCCCTCAGGCTTTTCTTTTTTTTCCATTTTTTCGTTACACAATAAATTATGTTTATGCTTCTGCTTCTGTCACAAACACTTTGTTACACTCGAGTCATAAAGGGGTTTCCACTCTGACATTCCATAACTGACTAAACTGCAGTTGACCCCGATCGAAAGCACGCTTCGGTTACAAAACCCCGACGAGAGAGAGAGAGAAAGAGAGAGAGAGAGAGAGAGAGAGAGGGGGAAAAAAAGCATTCAATTTGCTCCATCTTGATACGTTGAGCCGGAGCTGAAGCTGTTAACGTCTTCGTATGGCATGTTGGATATCTTGTTTGTGTGTGTGTGTGTGTGTGTGTGTGTGTGTGTTTTCCCCCCACTTTTCCTTCTAGCAGGATTTGGCGCTGCCTCCGGGGAGGTGAGGGGGGGGGGGGGGTGATGCCTCCTTGTCGGCTAATCACAAAGTGTGTGCAAAGCCGCTTGATTCTAATGCACCTAATTAGCAATCGGCAGCCTCTTAATTGCATACATTAAGGGCCGATTGGTGGCGCAGATTAATTCAAAAATACTCAGGCAGCTGGTTAAGATGCCACGGATTACTGTACGGACCGCGCTTTTCCACTTAATTAGATATGAAAACGAAGCGGCCGGGCCGGTGCGGCGGGAGAAGAGGAGCTCCCTGGACTATAATAAAGTGACCGCATGAGAGACACTCTCACAGATGGAGTGACATTAACAACCGGGATGGGAAGCCATTTCAAACAATGAAATATCAATATTTACATTTTAATTACCCCGCTTGCCGGCGGTCTCGCTCTCTCTGGCTCGCCGTCGAGTGCCTCCATCGTGACCGCTTGGCCAGGGGGCTCAGAGGAGGCAGGAGGGTTAGGTGGCACTAGATGGAATGCGGGCTGACATTTCGGTTCGAGATGCTTTTCACCGGGTTTTTGCACTGAAATATGGGATTGATAACAATCCTAGAATCTGATTAGTCAAACATCTAGTGATTAAAATATGTATGTAGAGTATATAGAGTATATATATATATGAGTTCCTCTGCGTTCTCACGCTGGTAAAGGAAGTCGTGGTTCTTTCCTCAGGAGGAATCTGAGTTTCTCCTCTACAATACTTTGACCTGGACTTGTGTTCATCTCCATAAACGTGATTTCATGCTTCCTGCATCAATAACGAGCCACTAAACTGGTCCAAGGATGATACTGGTATAACACTGAGCGCTGATGTGTGTCACTACATCCTGCACTGCTGTGGAGCTCTGAATGCTCATGGACTGCAGTTCTAGTCTCTACATGGACACCGAGGACTTTTGTCTTCTTGTTGAACTGATGCTGAGTGAAAGTCATTCAGACAATTTGTCTATTCATATAGAACATTCCTTTAAATAAAAGCCAAAAACCCAACAATGTACATAAATGTAATATAAATGAAAGAAATTGGAACACAGGTTTCACTAAAGATACGATTTAAAAACTGGTTGTTTCTGTACCAGCCTCAGCAGCGACCTCATTTCCCCTCTCGTCTGTTCCAACCCCTCAGCATTCAGCATCAGCAGTAAACTAATCACCACCTGATCGTCTGTCATCATCTGCACCTGTTTCTCACTCGGTCAGGACTTAATGTAGATGTTTTTTTATACTTGAAAGATTCATAGGTCACTGTGTGGCTTAACAAACCAAAAACACATTCCTGTGACACTGCTCAGGTACAGTACAGGGACTGGCGGGAAAATAAGGAGAGACAAAAAAAGATGAGAGGAAGCCTGGAGAACTACTGTATTCCTTAAGGTACAAGAATGTCTGGAGGCTTGGAGGCAAAATATGAAGACGTTATAGGGAGGTCAATACTTTTGCAAAGTACCGTATGTCTTCCACACGTAATAACTGGAGCACTGGAGATTCACGTTTTTATTATAACTTCATTTCAATGACAAAAATGTCCCTCATCAGACTCTAATTACATACCTGGAGTTTAGCCTCATCTCAAACATGATCAGTACATGAATGCAAGCATTAATACACACACACACACACACACACACACACACCTATAAACAACAAACACTCATCTGTGCGCATTGGGCCTTTTAATAGAATGTCTTCCCAGAGAGCCTGTGCTTAAAGCACGCGCTTAATGTTTCTGAGATGAGACACGACTCCCCATTCCACGGCAATGAGCACCTTTTAATTTCTGCAAAAGGCACGGCTGAAAATCTTAATTAATTGTTTCATACTGCTTCAGGGTCATTATGCAATGCAATAAAGGCCATGTAATTATGAAATTTTACAGCCATTACCGAGGCTGATAGCTCGTATTTCATCATCAGGCGGCCCGATGGCTTTCCAGGCGCACGATCACGCGTGATGGACTACGCGCGGATCCATCAGGGCCCAAACAATACGCCGGCCGGGCCTGCTGTAATAGCTACCCACAGATGAAGCCACAGATAAAGATAAACTATAAATCCAACAGCACGGATGCTAACACGGGGCCTGTGAGGGGGAAGGAGCAGCAGCCGGGTGTGTCTGACTCTCTCTCTCTCTCTGTATATCTGTGTGTGTGTGTGTGTGTGTGTGTAAGCTGTATGTCTAAGGCTGTATGAATGCAGTATGCTATGGAGAAACTAAAGTGTGTGTGAAAGCGAAGAGTTGAAGCTAAGTGGCATCAAGACAGATTTTAAGCTATAAAGAGAGAGAGAGAGACGAGAACATGGCTTGAGAGATGATGATGAAAATATCATTCCGTATAAATTTAATGGTAAACCGTATTTAGTACAGAATACATCTCTAATATAATAGAGGAGGTTCGCGTGATTAAACGTCCTGAATATTATTATTATTATTATTATTATTATTATTAACAGTGTTATAGGACACCTCGCACCTCCCCATACTCGTGCTCGGCCCCGGTGGCCCGTGCTGCGGCGTGCAGAGTGCCCGGTGTCACACACTAAAAGATGTCCAATCATTTTATTCATAAGCGACACAGCAGGTCTCATTCGCACGTGGCCTCGCTGCCAGAGCCCCGACCACATCGATAATAATTTACATCTCCATTAAGCGCATCCTTCCTGTGACTTGGTGTGTCAGAATAGGGCTGTTTAACCCACCTCTGCCTCTTCACACACACACACACACACACACACACACACACACACACAGGGTTGTAATTCCTCAGAGCGGCCCGACAGCTCGAATCCAATCCCATTTTCTTGCCTGCTTAGTGTCTGATGGAGAGGATCCCTCCCTCTGAACTGTTATTTTGGGGTGGGGGCCGATCCGGGGGCCGTTTCAGGGCCCGTCTGCGTGAACTTTGCATGAACCGGCGGAAAAATAATGTCATGTGATGACAAGCCTGTTCTAGCTTCCAGTAAATTTGCGGTGGGAGATGGAGGCCGAGCAGGAGGAAGAGGAAGAGAAGGAGGTGGTGCACGTGTGTGTGTGTGTGTGTGTGTGTGTGAGTGTGTGTAAGGATGAGTTGAAATGGAGTTTGGTTTTGTGTAATTACATCCATCTATCTTTATATTCCAGCAGCATATCGCAAATTGAAAATACCAAAAAATTGACTGCCGGTCCGGATAGTTAATGATTGGCGGCAACGAGGCCGTGATTTATTGGTTACTTACTGACGTGACACATTTGCATCTTATTAGATGGAGATTACTAGGAGGCCCTTCTCCGATTGCACGATGATGCGGCCTCCTTTTTTTTTCCCTCCACAAAGCGCCTGATGGATTGATTTGATTTGCAAATGTAATCAAACTAATAAGAGGGAAAATACGAGCAATAATGCCTTGTTTTTTCAACTAGCAATCACAAAGGGCCACCCCGTTCAGCAGAGTCGCGGGGACGCGGTGACGGGGACGCGGGGACAAGAAGGTGAAAGTGTACGGGGACGTCTTCCTGTCCAATCTAACCTCGCGCTGAAGGGTTACAGCAGCTTTAAACAACGGGCGTCCCTTATAAAGAGAGACATGCAGACACACACACACACACACACACACACACACACACACAACTGCAGCCAACCCTGAGAGCTGTGATGTGACAACAAACTGAGGTTCTCGCCCAGCAGACTCTAACACGCAGACTGTCAGTTTTATTCTCTATGAAGGGTGTGTGTGTGTGTGTGTGTGTGTGTGTGTGTGTGTGGTGAGAGTTTACAGATTCATGTTTTGCTGATCTGATTCTACAAAAGCAACAAAGTCAATCCAATCCAGACGTCTGATTTATTCGAGTGAATGTGCCGGTGTTTACGCCGCAGACAGAGCAGTCAGACGTCACGCTGCTTTATATAACCTTTATAAATAACTGTTTGTTTATGCAGTGAAAAATACAAAAGACGGGAAACTGTTCAGCTGTGAAGCGAGAGTGCGTTAGAGTCTCAGTGCAGAGAAAGAAACCGTCTGTGTTTCCTGCAGTACAGGAAACTGATCAGGGTTTATAAATCACACAGACAAGAAAATATTTATATTCAAATAAATAAATAGAATAAAGTAAAATAAAAAAGGAGTTGATGCAAGAATCATAAACTATATACAAATTATATATTTTGTATTTTTTTTTACAAGGTTTAGATTATGTAGTTCTACAATAATAATAATAATAATAATAATAATAATAATAATAATAATAATAATAATAATAATCTTCATATATTCTAAGTGAAGAATGCAGCTGATGTGTTACACTGCATTCGTCTATTGTTTTTATTTTCCTTTATTATGCTTTTATATAATTCAATTATTTAAGTTATATTTTAATATTATTTATTTTATTATTTTAAATAGATTTTGTTCATTTATTATTTGATATTTATATTTAATATAACACATATGCTTTAATATTTAATATTTAATTGTTAATATTCTTATGACCCTTTTATCAATCATATTTATGAAAAACCTAGAGACATCCTCTATAAAGGTTTTTTTTTTGTGTGCATATACTGCATGTGTGTGTGTGTGTGTGTGTGTGTGTGTGTGTGTGTGTGTGTTTCTTCGTCTCCAGGTAATTAATCTCCTCATATCATATAGACGAGGCAGCTGAGAGGAAAAACACGAGAGTGCGAGAGGGAGCGAGAGAGAAAACACAAAATAATAATAATAATAATCTATAGAGATGTTCCCACAATGCACTGAGCCCAAAAGGTCAAACGTGTCGAGTTGGCTGGAATAACAGACATGAAATGATCCCTCTGTAATATTAAAGTACGGAACTGATGCAGTCTGAATTAAAGGGAAAAAAGAGGCGTAAATATTCTTGAGTGTCGAGGAATAAACACGTCGTCCCTCCGTCAGGTTCCTGCGAGTCTCACGTGGCGTCTGAACGGCGTGCAGAGCAAAACGCTCGACGAAGCTTCTAATTTTCCTAACGATTTACGGCCTCGCGTCCACAAAACGACCAATCTAGAGATTGATGAGATCACCAGACGCCGATGATGAACAACACACAGTTAGGAAGGACTTACATCACCGCGGCCTCGTCTACACCCTGTAACGCTCGTCTATACGGTACTTACATTACATTCACTGCTTAACACAATCCTTCTCCCTGTCTCCCTAACACACACACACACACACACACACATACTCACACATCATTCGCTTCGCTGTATTTCCTTTGTTTTGTTTTGTTTTTCTTTCCCAGACGTTTTCTCTGTCACACTTAATTTAGTGCCTCTCACTTTGCTGAATGCATGCGGAGCGAAACCCGGCTAAAAGTGAAAATTTGATTTGCTAAAAGGAGCTTAGGGCGTCTATTAATCAATATTTGCGGAGTGTCAGGGCGAAGTGTGTGTGTGTGTGTGGGGGCGGGGGGGGGGGGGGTGACAGACAGGCCCCCATTTGGAGATTGGCTGGAGAGGGGACGACTGGGAGGACTAGCAGGGCGTCTCGGGTAGCACAGGGGAGGGGACAGAGTGAAGAGGGATGAGAGTGCAAAGTCTACGTACTGTAGATGCAAACACAGGCGCAAAAGCAGAACTGGGTCAGTACCGGGCCTGTTATTGAGCAGAACAGTGTTTGGATACGACGAGCGAGTAACGGTGAATATACGGAGCAAAATCCTGGTGCGAGAATCAGACTGACAGGCGCGTAATCCTTTTATCATAATACCAGTAGTGTGTGTGTGTGTTTTATTTTTCTATAAAAACCCTGAACACGCTGCAGTCAGACCCTGCTATAATACCCACACTCCCCACAATTCCCTCTCTTTCACCTCGTTGATTAAGAGATTGTTCACACGGCCAAAAGCACAGACGAATCAAATAAATAAATGAAGCAAATAATAAAACAAAACAAACCTAAAAACAAAAATCACAGTTCTGCTACGGCCTGAGGCGGGAGACACGGCTTCGGTCTGGCGGTTTTTCTTTAATTCCCTTTGTGTGTGTGTGTGTGTGTGTGTGTGTGAGTGTGAGCCTATACACAGATCAGCCAATAATGATGCCTCAATCAGGAGGTGAGACCGGGCCGAGCGAGCACCTCCACCGTTTTTCTTTTTATTCATAACAGGGTTTCAGGGTGAATATTCTAATCCTGGACGCGGCACAACAACGCGGCGGAGAGCGCTACCTAATCGTCTTTATTACAGCCTGTGAAAGCTAGCCGCAATACGCGACCAGGAGTCTCCTGCCTCGGTCTGTCTCTCACGTGACGCAATTACTAATCCCAACACCACTGAGAGAGAGAGAGAGAGAGAGAGAGAGAGAGAGAGAATTAAGTGGACTGTGGACGTACCTCAGTATCTACATAAAAGAGATTAGAGACGACAGGCTTCCATTTTACACCTCAATCACATTGTGTTAGCACGCGCTTATCCGCCCGCCGGCCAGAATTGAAAGAGAACTAAAGGGAAAAAAAAAAAAGTCCCCGAGATAGGGCCCGAGAAGCCCGAGCAATTTCGGCTGCCATAAAGGCGCTCTAATAGTGGGAAGGCTGTCACGCTAAAAAGGTGCTGCTACACGACACGGCGCTCTGTCCGTTCCTCAAGTGAAGCGAAGTGCGACTGGGCCGCTATTGTGTGCTCCCGTGCTCCGATAAGGCCTGTCACAATTACATGACAGTTTTCTATTCTCCAAATTCTATTCTGTTATATTTACAGATAAAAAGCCGCCTTCAATGGGGCTTTCCAGCCTCCGTCTCCCTTTTTAAACCCTTCACCCGCCTGCCTTCTCTGAACGATGACGTCCGGGCGGCTTCTCAAAGGCTTACGGGAAACTCAGACACCGTGTTTTCAGTTAACAAGTTCTACAGATTCCGCACCTGAACCCCGAACCCCGAAACCAACATATCACACACACGGTATATACATGTTTACGGCATACATGCCGGGGAAAGGAGACAAGGAGAGTGTGTGTGTGTGTGTGTGTGTGTGTGTGTTACAAAAGCAATCAGAGGAGAGCGAAGGCATGTGAGAGTGTGAAGTAGCTCGAGTCGAGACGTTTTTAACTCGACTGTGCCGAACACAGACTGCTTCATTATCTCGCAGGCCTCGCGGCACAGCAGCGCCTGTAATGCTGAGTGATGTTTAAATTAGTTTACAATTTGGCCTGCTCCTAGCCTAGGACAGATCTTAAACGAAGGCGCTCAGAAATGTCAGGCGCGCTCCTAACCACCGTAACAAATTGTTGCCCGCACGCTGCACGCACCTAATGACTTCAAATTAGCTCCCGCGCGAGGCCCTGACAGTTGGTTACGACGGTTAGCAACACAGCCGCTGTATCATGAGCGCTAAATTGCTTCGCAGCTCTCTCAGGGAGGAATGGAGACCTTCATCAATTTGATTAAAAAAAATTACTGTACCATAGGAAGCGGCAAAGCAAGCTAGCTTCTGCTTCGACAACGCGGCAGCTGCACCAGCACATCCGCGTGGGTTAAAAAGCTGTTTAGCGAGCGCGTGTCCGATCATGTAGGTGAACCGGAGAGCGCGGTTACGGGTCTGTTTTTCATTTTGAGTATAACAGTACATGTGTGTGTGTGTGTGTGTGTGTGCGCGTGTGTGTGTGTGTGTGTGCTCAGTGCTCCCTGATAAAGGGTCACTGACATGTTTTTTTCTCGATCAGATTCCTTTCCATCAGACGCCGGAGGAACGCGTGAGGCTGGAGATGAGAGCAGCAGGAGACGGCGGACTCAAGCAGAACTCCAATTGCCTGCTGAGCTCCTGTCATCTAGTTATCTCTCTTCTGCTGAGCAATCGCTCCCAGTCCAGTGCACGCACACACACACTCACACACACTCACACACAATGTGAGCTATCTTCACTCTTTATTTAACACTAGGAATAAATGTATGTGTATGAGAGACACACACCTGTACATCATCATACATAAATGTATCAGGACTCTTAGTGATAAAAGCAGGACCCCCAACTGAGGACCTCCAACCACCAGGGGGTGCCATGATTAAAAAAAAAAAAAAAGATATGTAAAACAACAGCCTGCTAAGTGTATAAGACATGAAGATGTGATGAACAAAAACATGCAAAAAATAAAATAAAATCAGGGGTGTGTAATTATCCACTAATTAACTATAACCTTAATTTCAGGCATGAAAAAGGTTTACAAAATCAATAATGAACCGTTTTGCCCGTGATGATGCGATATCCAATCAATAGACTCGGGTAGCTCAGTGGTTAAGGCGTACGGTTCGGAAGGATTCGCGGTTCAAACCAAGTTGCCACTGTTGGGCCCTTGAGCGAGGCCCTTAACCCTCAACTGCTCAAATGTATAATGAGATAAAATTGTAAGTGGCTCTGGATGGGGGCGTCGGCCAAATCCCGTAATGTAATGTAAACCCTGCTCCCCCTCCCCCCACCCCTTTTCTTTAGAACTAATGCTCCACTCCAGATGTGTCCATCCATATTTTTTGCACTTATACCATAATTACTAATATAAAGTCATGCACACAGCATCAGACATCCTGCATGGCTAAAACTCTGCATGCTTTATGCTTAAAATCCTCTCTGTAATGCCACGGAAACAAGCACAAGAGAGACAGGAAGAGGTGAAGGAGAGCGCCGCTCGATGTTAGCATGTTTTTGCTCATGGATGGAATCAGATCCGGGCTGCAGGGTAAGCCTCGAGCAATCTGGCTCCAAGCCACAGACACAAACGTCTGCTCTCACATCTCATGACACACCATTAGCCCTGAATGCCACTCTGAGGCTGCGCCATACCTGATGCCTGATGCCCGGTGATGGAGCAGCATCATCATCATCATCAGCACCAGATACACTGTAGTGGTCCAGCCCAGTGGCTTACTGTCTACTAACGCATTAGCTGGAGGTGATCACCATCTACGGCCTTAAAGAAATGCGTTAACATAAATAAACAAAAACACTGAATCTCCTGACCTTGCTGTACACATCACTGTTCGTCTCTTTGTGCCTGACTGCTCTCATCAAAAAAGCAGCACGTGAAACTCAGCTCAGGCGGAGATTAAATGCAAAAAGACCGTCTTTGTTAAAGAGATCACTGAAAATTCCTCATTCTGCCTGTTCGAGATGGGCAATAAAGCAGTAGCCAGGGACACCAGAGAGAGAGAGAGAGAGAGAGAGAGAGAGAGGAGGGGGTGGGGGAGATGGAGTGAGATCAGAAGGACCACTTGTCTCAATCATGGTCACCGGAGCCATTACTGCTCACTGGTAATGTTGTCCTTTCAGTCCGTTCAGCAGCTCAGGTGAGCAGGAAGGAGAAAATGCTTCAGGTCTGCTGGTTTAGGTTTCAGGGCGAGGTGCGTGCAGGAATTAGTCTAAAACTAAACCAACTGATCTGATTTCCTCTGTGCCGTCACAGAGAGAGAGGAGGGAGGGGCTGCTCACCGCTGAGTGTGTCAATCATGGCTGGTGTGTGTGTCAGAGTGTGTGTCGGAGTGTGTGTCGGAGTGTGTGTCGGAGTGTGTTGGAGTGTGTGTGTCAGCCTTTGTTTGGCTGATTACCAACATACTGTATAACACACAATGCTGAGACGTTATCGTTCCCATAATAAGAACTCGTTCGCAGGTACGCGTCAGTATTTGGTGAGCGCTCGTTACAAACACTCTCTAAGATATTATACTGTGTATAGATTAAATACTTTAAAATGTAAAGTTTATCATTGTCGGTACAGTTTATATACAACAGACAGGGAAGGAGTCTCCAGTGTCAGCGCTTTGTAACGTCTAACACAAGACTGCTTCGTGACTAAAGTGACTAATGTACTTTGGGTCTTAGTAACTTCACGAAAGATTAAAAAATGGACAGTGTTGTATGGAAATGATATTTTTTGTACCGTTAGTCATATAGGATTAAACGTTCCTGCAATAAACACTCCATTACTACATAAATTCATGTAATCATCTGAAACTTGCTGCGTTGCTGGTGTTATTTATATGACTAGATACGATAACGGGGTTAGAAATGTCACACTTCTGCGGTTTGCGGTTCGAGTCTCGCCTCTGGTCTGTGTGTGAGGTTCTCATTCTGCTTTAGATTTCCTCCACAATGTACAGAAATGATTTCTGAGCGGTATAGATGATGTATGAGTGTGTGTGCTTGTAGAGTGCTAGAGGTTCGGGTGCTCAGGAGAATAACTTCCTCATGATCGTTCGCGTGATGTCATTGTGACTAACCATCGGCCTCAAGGTGTTAATGAACAGTGTGTGTGTTAATGTGAGTGTGTGTGTGTGTGTGTTTATGTGTGTAAGATCTTGTCCCTACCTGGGATGTGCTTGGCCCAGCCGATATTGACCACCAGCTCTCGGTCTGCCAGGTCACACAGCGTGGTCAAAGCCTTGATGTCACTGTCGGGCACGGTCGGGTCCGGCATGGCGTAGATCTTCTCGGGTTCGGCCACCAGCAAGTGTGACACGATCTTATTATCTGCAAGGCAGCCAAAGGGGACTGTATTTGAACACCAAGGGGAAAACACAAGAAAAGAACAGGATTATACGAGCATGCTCACAAAGAAACGCCATTGTTCATCAGCAAGTAGTTCAGCAGCTCAACAGGAAGTATTGACGGAGCTGTTCTTCCTCAAGCAGAGACCGATAGAGTCGTTAAAACCGGCCCGAGTTTTCTTTTCTGAACGAATGCTCGGCCTCATTCGCTCTGACACAAAATTGAACCGCACGCCTTTTTCTCTTTTCTTTTTTTTGCTGCAGGTGCTGATGTTTGAATGGATTTTATCTTCTCATCCTTTTTTTTTTTTTTAATTCCATCCGAAGACAGAGTGCTAAATAAACACTTAATGATTTGTTACACAATGGGGTATTTGTGATAACATTAATAACAGATCACGTCTCTGGATGTGACAGACGTACCACTAATTTAGCGATTAATCTTCTAGATCAGGGCAGTATGATAAGAAGACACAGAGCGAAATGGTACAGTGTGAGTATAATTATGACGATAACAATAATAATAATGAAGCTGAAACAGAATAGAAATCGCTGATGTGTGAAATTTGAACACAGACACAACATATCACTAAATTAAACCCTGAGTCTTTATTTCAAGAGAATAAGAGAGAGATAAAAAGAAAAGGATCGGGGGCGGGGGGGGGGGGTGGGGGGGTGAATCAATTGGATCAGGCACTTCAGTCCAGGAGGAGAGAGCGAGAGACAGAGCGCGAGGGAGAGAGAGAGACAGAGAGAGAGAGAGAGAGAGAGACAGCGAGAGAGAGACAGAGAGAGAGAGACAGTGGGAGAGAGAGACAGAGGGAGAGACTGAGAGACAGAGAGGGAGAGAGAGTGACTGAGAGACAGAAAGAGAGAGAGACTGAGAGAGAGAGACAGAAAGAGAGAGAGACAGAGAGAGAGAGACAGAGAGAGAGAGAGAGAGAGAGAGACAGAGAGAGAGAGAGACAGCGAGAGAGCCTGAGAGAGACAGACAGACAGAGAGAGAGGGAGACAGAGAGAGACGGAGAGACAGAGAGAGAGAGAGACAGAGAGGTGCTATCTCTAGGTAAATCTTATTTAATGTTTCCCTAATTAGAATCAATGCAACCCAATTTCCAAAGCCCCATGCCTTTGTTATGTGCAAATAATCGATCAGGAAGGCTGTGGCCGCGCTCATCCCCCAGCTCTCTCCTCATCCGTTTATAGAAGGGACAGGACGGGAGGGGACACGGGAGGAGTGTGAGGCCACACGCGACACGTGAACGCGCACACACTCTCTAATGCACTTCCAATAGAAGGGCTTAGCAATTATATACAAAGCTGCGCGATAAACATGATAACGATTAGCCTTAATCTGACTTTTAGTCCAGGTTTGGTATCTATAACCCTGAACTGAAAGAAAGAAAGAAAGAAAGAAAGAAAGAAAAGTGTCTCAGAAGGATCAGGGGAGGAAAAAAAAAGCTGGACTGCGAGAATAAGCTTTGAAATAAGTTGCTGCGGCGAGATGAAAATAAAGCGAACCCTGGCAGGCGGATCGACAGGATTAGATAGAAGGTTATTCTGTGGCGCGGTGTTTCGAATATGATTTCTGCAGCTGTAATAATTGTGATTATTTCGGCCGCTATCACGCATAAAAGCATATTGTGTTCCAGGAGAATATGCTAGCATTAAGTAAAAAGGCTTTAGGGCCAAATCTGTTAAGCGCCGCAGCGCTGTGTGTTTGCAGAGGAGTCAGACGGCGAGGAAGAGCCGACGATTCGGGTTTGATGTCTTTGCCAGATTGGATTTAATCCGGATTAGGTCTCTCTCTCTCTCTCTCTCTCTCTCTTACACACATATATTCACACATACTATAGATAAGCCACTGTATGTACACACACACACACACACACACACGCCGACCTTTTCTACTCGTTCTGTCACATCTGTGCATATCTTTCTTTTTACAGTAGCACACACAGTGAGGTCAGTAATAATTTTTATTGAAAAATTTTATTGAAGTTTTATATAGTTATCAGGATCGTGTACTTATTATAAAATTACAATATTCTGCATATTTGTTTATATTGAAACTAAGAGGTGGAATTATTATTTTAGCATTATTAGTAGTTAGTGATTCTTTAAATGCCGTTAATTATACGATAAACAGGTGAATTATGGATGACATCGTTCATTCTTCCACACTGGGTGATGCGGGAAGATGGAGGAGGCTTACATGGCTTTTTGGCCGGCAGGGCAAGCTGTGGGTTGAGATAGGGACTGTTCTCTGCGTCTATCCGACGTTTGTATTTCTGTCTGCCTCCACGCACTCTGTCCAGCCGCACTCCTGAAAGACAAAAACACACACAACAAGCAAATCATGTTATTTATCTCCGTAGGATGTTAATCAAACCAGATAAATTTAATACATCAGCTCAGAAGGTCGGAAAGGTCATGTGGTGGACGAGGTTTTGGACTCTGAGCGTTAAGGTTTTCTGCCGCAGGATTGTTTTAATAGCGCTGCACTGTCACTTTAAAAAGAATTGAGGGCAACGAAGAGCATGCGCTGGGTTAAACCCAACTGAGCAGCAGCTGTCAGTGGCCATTTCAGAGCCGTGGACAGGAGATGGCCAGCTGCTGACAGATAGGGCCACGACCGCTCTCTCCACGTGACGTCCGGACACACACCTGCCCGTCTCCCGCCGTCTCACACTGCCTCGCGTGATTGTCACCATGTCAGTTAGTGTGTGTGTGTGTGTGTGTGAGAGACTTCTAGAACTGTCGAGGATTTGAGCGCTTGATTGTTAACCTGTGTTTATGTTTCACATTCATATTTCTCATATTCATATATAAGTGACCAGTAGTTACTAGTGCAATGCTAAGAACAAAAAAACAAACAAACAAACAAAACAAAAAAAAATTATATATATATATATATATATATATAAATAAAGCGTATAAATCACAAATTAACAAAAGAGTAGATTCTGGTTCTCCTTTCTGCACCAGGATGTTTCGTCTTGCCCTTTTTCTCCAATGCATGCCTGAACCTCCAGCGAGACATGATTAAATAAATATTCAGAATTCCTCTGGACCTTGGGATCGCGGGAGTCCTGCGGGTTTGGTCATAAATCCTCCGGGTCCAACCTTTAAATCTGCCCCCGTCTCCGGAGGACCGATTGAAAATGCAGCACCGTGTCTCCCCGGCCTGCCGTCCTCTTCCACACTCTTTCCTTCTCATAGTTTTCCTCCCATCAGTCTACGTAACTGTCAATACTTTGTCCCACAACTACACCATTAAGAGCCAGTAACTCACTGAGGCGCAAAAAACCCACAACACTCAGATTCTGCTTTTTTCTTTCTTTCTCATCAGCTGATGTGGCCCGAGACCTAAAGACTTTGCTTTGCTTTTAATTAATTGACATACAAAAGAGCCTTAATTTAATTACACAAAGCTCCCTAGAGGAAATAGGACGTTCTGGTTTCGGTGGAGGTGACGAGGACACGTATGATGATGGACAGCTCTTCATGCAGGTGGTGCTGTAACGAGATGTAATATTCGTCCTTCATGCGTTACTCTATCCTGAAACATTTCTGATGGGGAGTGGTCTCTTCAGCCCCCCATCGTCCCCCCCCCCCCGTC
>JAQMYK010000005.1:30204926-30219994 GCA_030014345.1 Clarias buthupogon
TGTAAGGTGATAATATACTGTAACATTATAATATACTGTAACATTATAATATACTGTAAGGTGATAATATACTGTAAGGTGATAATATACTGTAACATTATAATATACTGTAACATTATAATATACTGTAAGGTGATAATATACTGTAACATTATAATATACTGTAACATTATAATATACTGTAAGGTGATAATATACTGTAAGGTGATAATATACTGTAACAGGATAATATACTGTAAGGTGATAATATACTGTAACATTATAATATACTGTAACAGGATAATATACTGTAAGGTGATAATATACTGTAGTGACCTGCTGCCTGAAACCAGACATTAATAAACCTGGAAGATCGTCCGCGTCCATTCAGTCCCAGAGTCCCAAAGTGCAGTAGTGATTGAGCTGAAAGCTGATTTAGATGTTCAGAAGTTGCTCCTAGAGCGGTGGATTAATAATTCTGTTTCATTAGACGCGTTTACACGGACAATATTTCTTCAACCCGCTCGAAATCATTCTGATTAAACACTCCACCTGAGCTGTTCACGTGGACGCTGATCTGATAAATTGTTACACAAAGCTTTTAATCAGAATATAAGGTCATGGTTTGTTTTTTGCCTTGTAAAGTGGTACTGTTTGTTGTAAAGTGTTTACACTGCTGTAAATATAACAGAAAATTTCCCCAAAATCTTTATCAAAAAATCCAAATCCAAATCCAAATGCCAAATCTATTCTCATCTATGATTGGTCAGGTGCTTTACTGCGTGTGAAATGCGAGCCAATCAGAGCTCCTTCCTCAGGCAGAGACCCTGTGGACGGAGGTCTGATGAAAGATGAGAGAGAGAGAGAGAGATGGTGAGGTGAGGTGTTTGTTCTCATCGAAATCTTCCTCCTGGAAACGTTCCCTCATCACGCCACCTAACGTTACCTCCATGGGCGGCAAAAACATGAACAGTTTTTATACTGTATGTACCTACGGAATGGATAAATGAAATGATTACACCTCCCCTCTAGTTCCCACTGAAAATGTATTCGGATCGGACCGGATCGGGTCAGGCTGTTCCGACTCAGGTGTTCACATGTTGTACTTTTATTCAGATTGGGAAATTATTATCATGATTATTAGTGAAATCTAATAGGCTCCATGTAAACACCGCTACTATTTCACATTTCTAAATGACTGAAACGTTACGATTGACAGGTTTCTCTTCTTCTAGTTGTCTTTGGACCACTTCCTTTAAAATGAGACCTGAGACAGAATGAAGGTCTCACGAGAAGTCCAACTCTCCAGAGGCCCCGAGGAAACTGGAGGTCTGAAGCCCAGTGATGGAGGAGGGCAGCAACTGAGTACACGAGAGAAACGTCTTCCTCTGGATGATGGACTAAAGTTCGCACCACCAAAATTAATCCCACCATACAGTAAACCGTATATCTGTTCGAGCGGCGCTTCAGTCTGTCCTCGGTGCAGTGAGACGTCTTGGTCTCGACTCCTCACTAAACTCTCTTTGTGTAACATTAATCTCTCAGTATCGCTCTCCCTCTCCGTCTTTTATAAAAGATTCAATAGCACAGTGGTCCTGATTACCTGAATCCTCCTCCACACCACACCACACCCTACACACACACACACACACACACACACACACACACACACACACCTTAATAAAGAGTCATTTGTACAAGCTCATTTATTTTCCACAGAATGAACTCACTTTCTGTCCTGATTAATGATTTTAATCTAAATGAAGCAAATTAAAAATTGAAAATTATACTTCCAAAGCTCACAAAAAAAAGGAGGAAGAGGAGGAGGGGCCATAACGAGAAAAGCGACCGTTCCAGTTAACAAATGAGCCTTCATATAGTAATAGATGACCAGGGAGGGGGAAAATGAAACGTGTCCGGTTTCGTGCCGCTTTCCTTCATGGAGCCGAGCTGCGACGATACGCGAGGACGCGACGAGCAAAGAAGAATGTTGGAGCACAAACACTTAGTGTTGGCTTCAAATCCCAGGAGAGCTAACCAAGATGTCTTCTTTCTTTAATTATTGTGTGAAGGTCTGTCCGTAACCTCTAAAAGAGGAACTTGAATGATCTACTATATTCACACATTCACGCTCCCACTAGGGGTCGCCGCAGTGGATCATCTTGTGGGGCCAGGGGTAGCTCAGTGGTTAAGGCTTTGGACTACAGTTCGGAAGATCCCAGGTTCAAACCCCACAACCACCTAGTTGCCACTGTTGGGCCCTTGAGCAAGGCCCTTAACCCTCAACTGCTCAGATGTGTAATAAGATAAAAATGTAAGTCGCTCTGGATAAGAGCGTCTGTCAAATGCCTAAATGTAAATCATCTGACCCGCCTATTTATTCTGGAGTTATTGTAGCCTCTGTCTCATTTTTTAATTATTTTTTCCAGGCTTGGGACCGGCACTCCTGGGGGCCGGGGGCGTCGGCTCAACTGCGGACCATGGCAGACGAGACGCCTACCACTGAGCCACCAGCGGACCGGGCACTGACTGATGCTGATAAATTTAGTGTGATACGTTGGCACGCACACTCCAGCGCCGGCTGGTCGGTTCCTCTATGGGGTGTCAATGGCAAGCTGTCAAATGCCCAAGCGACTTAATAGACAAAGTGATGAACGGCGATCATTTATGGGCGCAGGAACATCTCAGAGAGCCGATATCTGCACGGAGGTTGATAGGATCACCATTGGATTTCTTCCACTTCAAACAGCCCCGGATCGTGCGTACTGGACACTGAGGTATCGACTCAGGAAGGAAATTGACAGACGTGTGCTTTTGTTGCAGGCCGAAATAAACAAAGGAGATAATCAGATGAAGAGCCACACGCCCACACACTGGTGGCAGGAATCGTTCAGGACTCCTTGCTGCCTGGGCAGCAGCACACACAGACACACACACACACACACACTCTTTCTCACTCATACAGCCTCCATCCCCGTTGCACGCTGCCGTTATGAGACCTTGAGGCATAGCGGGCCCTTTTTATGAAACCCCATTCCTCATTCCGGAGCCCAATCAGAGCAGGCCACTGAAATTTTAAGGGCGCCGCTGAGCCGTGATGGAATGACAAGTGAATGATTGAAATGTTAGGATTCATAATTGGAAACATGGCGCTATCTTATGGGCTTCTCCTCGCCGCACACACACACACACACACACACACACACACACACACACACACACACACAGTCGAGTTGTGCCTGGATGTTCTCGCTGCATGGGTTTTTATGGTAATTGAGGCAGTTATATGAGGCGGCTTTGGATGGCTCCTTACATCCTCCACTCCTTAAGCAGGTGTTATCTTTGGAGAGACAGCGCCTCCGAATTGTCGACTCAATAATGCAAGAGCTCTCTTATCAGGGGGTTGGAGGTGACTGATTGGCAGGATGATATTTTTAACAAATACAACAACAACAATGAAAAAAAAATCTAAAGCCCATTACCTCACTTGGGTGAGATGGAAACTGAACCACATGTTTTACAGATTCGACACTTTGCTCTGTCCTTCTAAAGCAGCCCAGTCCGCCTGATGGCACTATAGTGGGGGGATTATTATTTTTTCTTTATGCTATGAACCCCGTCAAATATATTATCATTATTACTTATTGTTGTTACAGTATTTCCGTTTTGTTGCGAGATCTTCTACACAATGCCCTTAACATCGCACCCTGACCTCACAGTGCTTAGAGTTAAAACCTACGACCCATTCCGAAATCCCAGAGACAGTGAGGCGTTAAAAGCAGCTTCGTGTCCTCAGAGGGAGGAGCTCTGAGCTGTGATTGGACCTGACGCTGGACTGGCGGAGAGCGGCTCAGTAAAGTGTGCGTGTGTGGTGCGAGCGCCTGTCCCGTCCCTCCCCTGGCCATTTGATTACAGGGGAGATGGAGAGCGTTCTCCTCCTCTAGACACACTTCCCCATCAAACAGGGACAAATGAGATGGTGCTGCCCCTGCAAAGCGAGCCTACAATCTGTCAAAGTACAATGCAATTGAGGGCTGATGCAACATCGCTTCTCTTTCTCTTTCATCCTCTCTTCATCTTCCCCCTTCCTCTAGTCTTTGTTTAAACAGGACCTCAGCGCCGGGGTGTACGCGAGCATCAAATCTGGATTTAGATTTTACTATCGCTCATGGTATTCTTTAGTTATCCCATTAATATAATTAACATTAGTGCTAATTAGCTAGCGTGACCTAATTTTCACAAGGTTTATAGCGTCACTACTTTGTAATCCTGCAGCACCTGCATCCCCCTCCATCCCCTGTCCAACACACACACAAACACACACACAGTTTGCTGACAAACCTCAGTGCTTTTTATATGCTTGAACATCCTAGTCGGGACCTTGTAGGGACCTTGAATAACCTCCATGGGGTTCCTTTCGGTGAGGGTTAGGTTTGGGTGCATCAATACGTACAGGAACTGTTCCACCTCACCATCCCACATTATTTTTCAGTGATCGAAAAAGTTCTTAGAAATGTTATAATTTAGAAAGACATTTAATTTTAAGTAAACATAAAGAATAGTTTTTTTTTTTTTTAATCCTGCATATCAGTTACAGGAAGGCTGAGCTGGTGATTTGTTTGCCTGTGATGCCTCATGCACTCATACAAACGCTCTCTGTCCTTCCTGTCATGCCAACACACCCCTAACCAAAGCCTGAGTGATGCCCCAGAGACCCACATGACTGAGCAGACGTGTGGAACGTGTGTGTGTGTGTGTGTCCGGATGAGTGTGTGCGTTTAAGGATTAGAGTAGTGCGTCTCTTTTGAGATATAAATATAAACAGGGTTTAAACTAATAAGACCCGCAGCCGTCCACTTCTGTGTCATACAGGAAAACTTTTCACGAAAGTTACCACAAGCTCTTTAAGCACCTAAGGAAGAAAAAAAAAACAACATATAACCGCTCACCAGCCCGTGGCTTTTTGTGTCTTGTAATAGTCTATCAGGAGCTGAGAGATGGGTAATGGCATGGGCCTTGGAACGACGGGTACAGCGCTGGCAGGCAGCTATACAGCCAGTGTGACGCTGGATCTCTGGCTAATGGAGGGCGATGCTATTGGAGGGTGAACGAGCCGGAGGAGGGAGGGATGAGGAGAGCGCGACGCTGCTGGGGGGTGGGCCGCTCTGGTTAATATGAAGCAGGTCGGAGGCTGATGGGGTTATGAGCGGTACACCTGCAGGCACCTACAGGCCTGGCAGTCTGAGAGAAGCAGGTAATTACTGTCGTTCTGCGCCCCGTGTGTGTTTGCTCAACCTTTTATACCTTTTGTACTCCTACATCGCTTCCCGCCTGATTACAATTACGCTTTATTTATGGCTCGGTTTTTCATTGTGCGGTTTAGGTTCCTGGGTTTAAAGGAATGTTTTTGTCTAATGATAATAACGCTTACATGTAGGATGTACGAGGTGTTTAATATGATGCCAATGAGCTCGTATTTGTTTGGGCAGGTATTTCTGGTGGTAATAATGCTATATTAAAAAAAAAAAATTATAATAATTCTTTCACTTGGGTTTAACAGGAAAAAAAACAAACCAGCTTTACATCCACATACACGTGATTTAAAAAGTGTATGTCCTTCTATACTAGACAACTAATATTTTGTGTGTGTGTGTGTGTGTGTATATGAATCATGAACTAGTTAAACTTCATTGTAGTTACACTGCATGCAAAAAAAAAAAAGAACCTTATAAATAGTCATATTTCTATAAAACTGTTTACAGTAAAAGTGGAACATGGGGAAATAGATATCCTGCGTCGGAAGCCGTATTATCAGCGGACCTATAGCTGATAGATGAACGCCCTGTAACCAATTTAACACGTCGTTACCATACTATTTTTGGATGAGAAATTAGCAGGTGCCCAATGATGTGCCTTATGGAGAAGCAACAGAAGTGCATTTATAATGCTTTGTTTAATGCCCGTGACCTATTTAACTACATATTATACAAATCTTCATTTTGTTTGGTTTGTAAAAAAAATAAAATAAAAAAAAATAGATGAAGCCTTGTAATCATGCAATATATGTATTATTAATACCATAGCTAATAACAATGCTAGTAATGCAGTTTGTCGTTGCGGTATGATTATGATGATGATGATGATGAAGATGATCATTTGAAAAGCTTTTGTAATAGAGGCCTGTATGGTTAATATCTAATACTAGGTTGTGTATATGTGTTGTCTTAACTGCAGGAATGCTGCGCCTCTGCGCTGCCTGTTTGCCTGCCAGCCCCTGCCATTCCCAGATTGCTATTATCTAGCCTCTCAAAACCAGCAGGTCCACACTGAGCCAAATTTAGCCTGCACAGCCCTCCACCCCCCAGGGCCTCTGCTAGAGCAGCTTGCCACTCCAACTTCCTCCTATGCCTTTCACATCTGCCATCTTTTCCTCAGTCACTCTCGTCCACACAAAGATTGATGAGGTGTGTGATGATATCATGTGCATAAAGAGATTGTGAGTGTGTGTGTGTGTATGTGTATGTGCGTGAGTGTATGCACGAGTTTTTTTGGGTATACGTCGGCTGCCTGATGCTTCGTGATAAGATAAGATAGAATACGTCGAACATGTGCACAGAAGGCGAACGCTTTTTGGGCTGCACGACGCAGCAGAAGGATGCAATCAGGTCATGTAGTGGTCGTCAGTGACGATCTGGACGCGGAGGAATAGGGACAAGGCTTCGGGCGCCAGCTGTTTACACGGGCTGCCCACTGCCAAAAGCACCACCGCGCCCCCCTTGCAACCAAATCAGACCATCCAGCTGGAAAAGTGCAGTCTGTGGGACCCAGCGTGGGCCCCCACTATGCAAAGAGTCGGCGTCTGTAGGCAGCAGTGCAGAACTGGACATGCAGGAGAGCCTTGTCTGGCTGGTACCTTCACGCCCAAGTGGAGCCCAGTAAGAAAATTGCTCACAAATTACCAAAACAAAGCAGAAGAAGGTGACTAGCATAGGCAAATCCGGGCAGGGTGAACCTGGATTGTGCAAAGCGCGGTGCAGGACACAGGTCACGTCTTGTTTGCTGACGTTGTGGATGTACCGTTGCATTGTAATGACAGACAGGCTGCCTGGCTACTACACCTGTGCAACGGTGGAGATCTACAGTATACAGAAGCAAAAAGATGAGCAGGTGTTAAACAAGTGCTGCGTGTCCTGCTGGGTGGTTGGATGATGCGTACAGCACACTGAATGCATTTATTGTGGTTTGCTAAAACTCTCCTATCTTGATGGGTTGCTATCAAATTACTAAACTGTCAAGAGTGGTGGTGACAGGAGAGGACCTTCCATTAGAAGTTCATAAGCACTTGTATGCCGAAACTGTCGACTCCTACTCTTTATGGAAATGATCGCTCGCCATCCTTTCGTCTATTGTACTTTTTGAGCTCAGAATCTAGAAATGCACCAAATGCTCAGAAGGGGCAAACCAGAAAAGTGAAAGAAGCAACAAAGGAAATTGCTCTCTTCTATATTCTGTATAGGGGGAAAATACCAAATATCCCCCCCCCCGCCCCCTCCGGGTTGAGCTGGGGCTTGAATCCCTAACAGGAACCCAAAGCCTTAACCGTTTGAGACACTAATGCCCCAAAAGAGGTGAACATGTGGAAGAGGGCAGATAGCACTTTGGGAAACAAAAGATAGCACTTTGCCTCTTGAACTGCAGTTCAGTAAATATGCAGTTGGAATCAGCTGGTACCTGTCGTATCACTGGAAAGAACCGGCTGGAGGGTAAGAACTGGCAGAACAAAATGCATTACAAAATGATCAACCAATGAGATTGTGAGATACAGGGCTTCAAAAGAGAACGAGAGACAGGAAGTGTGGAGGGGGGGGGGGGGGGTGGCTTGGGGGACTCTGCTGAATGATAGTTACGAACGCTGGGAAGCTGTGGAGGAAAATGCAGAAGGTTGACCTTTCTTCTAAAAAACCCTCTCAGCAATTAAGTAATAGTGTCTTAATTATGTGTGCCATTTTATACAGTGCCAGAGGGGATATTTAAAATGGCAAAAAGACATCTGCGTGAGGTGTAGCAATTTCAGGCGACCTCCAATTTCACCAAACCCTTAGTCTGATATCAGGATCAGGACAAAGCGCATAGTGATGGATCGGGTTGTAGTGCATGTGCTTGGATGTTTGTGGGATCCCGTGTGGTTGTGGGTTTATACAGTCATTAAGCTGCTCTGTAGACTCTGTTCTCTTGACCTCAAGTAAAGCGTCTGCTCTATTTTGTGAGAATATCAGGAAGATGAAACGAGGAAAATACAGCAAAAGAAACACAGCAGATAGAAATGTAGCCAGAAGATCTGGAATCCAGGAATAAAGTAGGACAAACTAGAGCAAAAAAAACACAGGAGAGTGTGAGAGACAGAGGGAGAGAGGAAAAGAGATAGAATGACTGCATAATGATATCACTCCCCAGAGAGCCCTCTTTAAGACAGACGCTCTCTATTTTGGGGAAAGCAGAGGTGGGGAAGTGTGCTGGGTGGATGGTGGTCTCACACGGGTCCTCTCTTCAGGCTCTAAATGAATTGAACAGCAGAATTGCATAATCTAGCAAGCTTTGCTGCTGACAGCACGATGATTTATGCCCTCCGTCAGACGGAGAGAGGGGCGCGAGAGCGGGAGACAGCCAGCGGTGGAAGGGACAGGGTGTATGAGCATGAGGAAGGAGCGAGAGAGAGAGAGAGAGAGAGAGAGAGAGAAGGAAAAGACAGGAAGAGATTAGATGCAGAGATGGTATGGGAACGGGAGAAGAATAGGGTGGAGGTGAGACAGATGCCCTCTGTGGGACTCCTGATGAGACATGCCTGTCCCTCTGTCCCTCTTACACCCCTCCCTCATACAGAACTCTCTTTTCAAGAGACACCTGGGATGACTTAAGTGTGACAGCTCTAAGTCATCACCATTAGAGCTAAGCGCTTTGCACCACAGAGAGATGTAGAGTAATAAAAGTTTGAGGGGAACGAATCTAAACATGACCTTAATCCCGACCTGTGTGACTGAGCTGATTTACTTTCTGTCACCTGCTGAGAGTCAAATAATTCTTATAGAAACGTTCACTCATTTAAGGTATGGTTTTCATCCATGGTGCACTTCCACCTTAAACAAATTTAGCTTTTTCCCCCGAGGGAACCTTTAGAGCTGTTGCCCCATCAGCCCAGGTAGACCTACTGCAGGACATGAAAAGCCCTTATCTATCCAAAGAACTCACGAGGAACCCTTCTTTATAAGAGTGAATCTTGATCCTAATGTTACTGTATATACAAATAAGTTACATAAACTGAGGGGTAGCCAAAAGTATGTGGACGCTTGACAATCACATCCAAACCTGCTGCAAAAATGAGGTCCATGAAGACATGCCTTCCCAAGGGTGGAAGAACTTCTGAGGTCTGCATAGAGCCCTGATTTTTACCTCAACACCTTTGGAATGAACTGCCTCACCCAACCCCGGTGTCTGACCTCACTAATGCTCTTGTGACTGACTGAGCACAAAACCCTGCAGCCGTGCTCTAACATCTAGTGGAGAGCCTTCCCAGAAGATGATGGACTACATCTGGAATGGGTTGATTAACAAGCACGTATGAGCAGTGGTTAAAATGCTGGTCTGATGATTGGAAGGGCAAGTGTTTAAACCCTAGCATCACCACTATTGGGCCCCTGAGCAAGGACCATAACCCTCCTCATACAGTATAAAGGTATCTACAAAATGTTTGGAAATATAGCATATTATTCATTCACTGATCTTCCTTAAATGCTTCATCCTGATCAGTGTGGCAGTGGATTCACCATCAGTCCTGGTAACAATGGTTGCAAGGAGGGAATGGGACCATTTTTAGGGCAATGTGCACACCTGCATGTTTTTTGGGCATTTGGAGGAAAAGTGTGGGAACCCAGGCAAGCAGATGGAGAGAGTGCAAAGCTGTCTCAGGAGACTGTGCCACTATCCCCTATTCACACCCCTACCATTACCTGATGCCAAAATTTGCACCAGAATTCAAGACATTGCAATAAGATATTGATCACAAATCATAATAACTGTTTGCATGATTGCCAAAAAAAAAAAAAAAACACTAATCAGATGGAGAGGTGATGCATTAATATCAGTAACGTAATAACAAGTAAAAAATGGACAGCTGAAGGACAGGTGACAAACTAACAAAGAAGCGTCTGATTAAACGATACTATCCTACGTATAAAAAGATCTTTTGAAGCGTGGATGAAGTTTACTTTGTGTACATTATCAACTGAAGCGAGAGAAGCGACATCCTCATTCATATATAAACCTGGCTGCTTTGCTTCCTCGGCAGCGTGCCTCCCCAGAGAGAAGGTCTAGCGGAGCGAACTGGTGCTGTCAGACTCCCAAACCGAGGCGTTCATTAGGACAGCAAGTTGCTACAACACGGTCAAATAATTGGATGAGTCTCTAATTGCCTTCTGCAGGAATTAGGTGTTACATATTCGGAAGGTGCATCCCATCACTGCCGGGCTGAGATTCATTCTCTCTTTCCGTCCCTGCTGGGAATGGAGAGGTGTGCTTGCATGCAACAGAAAGAGAGAGAGAGCGAGAGACGAGGGAGGTAATGTCGGTTCTATATCATGAGGAATGTAGTGTTTTCCCAAAGGGGAAGTGATAAATGAACGCAAGTTAGAAGCTTTTGAGAAATACCCAGGAACATATGTACAGGCGAGTGTGTGGTGGTGGTGGTGTGTACAGTATGTAGAAGATGTGTTTGAGTGGTATAGCACAGTAGCAGTTACAGGTGAAGAGCATTATTCAGGAAGAGAGCGATATAAAAGGGATACATTAAGCTTTCTTTGCTGGAACACATCCATCTGAGGGTGTGGACATGAAGGATGCGTGGTAAGTGTCGCCTCTCCTTTCCTGCGCACCTATTCTAGAGGGAAAAGCAGCCGCTCGGCTGGAACCCCCCGGGGGAACGCAGCACTCCTGTGAAGCTTTTCGCTCTCCTTGTATGTGTGTTAGTCTTTTGTCAATGCTGCTGGCTGCACTCCTTTTCTGCAACGGGAAGATATTTCGAGCTTGTCGGCTACACCTCTCTAAGCGCTCCAGCTGTCCACTGTGGCTTGCTCATTAGCATCATGGTTTAGCATTAGAATATAGCAGGCGCACAAAGTTCTTCCTGAGGCTCTCAGGCTTGTCTCGGCCTCTCGATGTGCCCGTGGACGTAATTTTACAGCTGGGTGACTGGAGGTAGATGCGCACCAGGTTCCAGCCCCCAGGGTCAGACTGAGAGGTAGTCAGGCAGCAATCTCCTCACAGCTAGAAACTGTGTCCGTGTGTGTGTGTGTGTGTGTGTAAGCACTTGTGAGAGCTCAGAAACTTACCGCGAGCGTGTGGACCCTGAAGCGAGTTCTGAACCGTCTCGCTGTTCATATGCATGAGCATGTTGTGTTTCCTGTGCTAGCTCAGGTCGAGGTAAGAGTGGAGATGTCATCACAAGTGTTTCTGTTTGATCTGTTTGATCTGGATTCCCTGGGGGGTGACGGGGCTAATTTCAGACTCATCTTCCCCTACAGATATTCCTTCCTTTGTACAGCCACTGACACACACTGACTCACCACAGGTCGGCGCCCATAATTAGCCACGTCTGATAAACCTCTGTTCAGCTGAGGTGACAGCACTGAGCTGTGCGCTAAGCTACACTCAAAGCAAACGTGGCATGTTTTATGCTAACGGCCAAATGTGAGAAGAGAACAGGAATATTACTGAAACCCGGGCGTTTCTCAGGATAAACCAAATGCAAATGATTTATATAAACACCTGTGAGGTTCGGGCTCCAGACCGGGCTTTTGTATAGTCTCCTTGTGAAAACATTTCTTTTTTTTCTTTTCTTTTTTTTTTTTACTGCTAAACTGATGAATCAATTTCACAAATGACCCTTATTCATATGTAAGGAGAGACCTCAGTATTAAATTCGAGCACTTTACAACAAATGGCCGTGCCATAGCGTGCCATTTTGATATATGTGTGTATAGGCGGCGAGGAGCGAGAACAAAAGGCTGCTATTTGTCTGCGTGCTCATGGGGGAAGGTGCCATATCAAACATGCAGCTACATCCTTCAGAGCCTTCTGAAAACGGGCCCCTACGTATCAATTACCTACCTGTCACCGGCACCAGTCGCGTAGGCAAATCGGCCTGCGCGGGGCAACAGTAGTGCCGAATAAGATTTGTTTGGTTGCGCATGTGTGTGTATGGATGTGAAAGAGAAACATTTCACACATGTAACATTGACAAAGGAGCGTGCTTCCCCAACCACCATTCAAATGATTGTGTACAGAGACAAATGTGTGGAGGAATGCACACATGTGCACACAGATGCCTACATCCATCCTCCAGAATGTACCTGTGTGTGTGTGTATGTGTGTGTGTGTGTGTGTGTGTGTGTGTGTACCTGCTGTTGCTCTCCCACTGTGTTGTTTTGGGATAATGCGAGCTGACCGCTAAGGTCTACGTGAGGCGAGCGTGCTGCAGGCCTGTATGTGTGTGTCTGTGTCTCTTTGCATAAGTTGCAGTCCACCTGATCATGACTTAAACAGAGTGGATGTTTGCACACTCACACACACAGAGCACGCAAACATCCTCTTTTGCATGCTTGTGGCCCTACACCGAGACTATGAGGCCTGTCAGCACCTTCACACACCTGAAGAGGTCGTGTATTGTGAGTGACTGAAGCATATCCTTCCACTCACTGTTGTTCTCGTCTCCTCTCAGCCCATACGATGGCGGTCCTTTAGGAGCACATGGGACGACCGAGGACAACAAGGCCCTAGTACAGCAGTGGAAGAGGGGAATATCTGCTTGCTTTTATTATATTTTTTTTACACTGATGTATGGTGTACAGCGTGAGGTATCAGCGGAGAGTTTTTTAGCACATAGGTGATAGACCTCCCAATGTCAGAGTGTTTAATTTTTTATTTTTTTCCGGAGAAAGCCCCAGCCGCTGTTTCCACAGGAGAGCAGGCAGCTCCAAATAACTGCTTGTCTGCTCAGTAGAGCTCTAAAGAACATGCCTCGGAGGCCGGCTCTCTAAATAAGAAGCATGCTTGTTAGTGGGCCGGAGTGGGGGCCAAGGCCAAAGCTGCCGTCTGGCTGACAAGGTGGGCCTGGAGGGCATGATGCTGCGAGGTGCTTCACTTTCAACCTTGACTCCTAGACCTGTTCTCAATTCTTTCTAGTTTCTTTCCTCTAAAGCGAAACAACAGTGTAATAGTGGTTTCCTTTCCTTTACCCTGTTTTTTTTTGTTGTGTTTTGTTTTGTGTTTCTCACCTTCTCGCATCATTCCGACGGTCAGACACTTCATGAAGCGGCAGGCTTGGCAGGACTTCCGTCTGCGCTTGGTGATCTCACATTCGTTGGTGGCGGGACAGCTGTACTCGATATTGCCTAGGAGCAGAAATCAAGAAAGAAAAGAGTATGAATGAAAATCTGTTGCGGTTACTGGAACGGCTAAGCACCGATCATCAGCTCATCTAGCTAATCCTAGGTCTTTAACTATGACTGACTGATAAGGATCCTGATGAATATTATCTGTAGATTAGCAATGATAGGAAAATCTTAACTTGTGCTACACAAAAACCTCTCTAAAGGCTGATCAGTTGCCAAAGGCCAAAGCTTCCAAAAGCCCTTATTAAAGAGCGTGTGATTGGGAAAGATAGAGAGGATTAGACATTAAGAGGCACTTCAGTGGCAGCTGAGATCCAGATTCATCATCATTATACGTATTTGCAATTTATAATGTGCATGTGGTAAAGCCAAGCCTAAACCACTGAGTATTTAAAACATAATGAGAAATACATTAGCACTTAAAACCACCTAATTGCAAATGATGAGCATAAATAATAATAATAATAATAATAATAATAATAATAATAATAATAATGTAAAAGAATTTGTATTCAATTATTAGGTAAATATTTCTGAGTTAATGTGATTTGATTGTGAAAGTCTACCTTTTTAACCCTTTTAACTGAAAGTATTGTTTGCAATGTATAATGTTTTTGTTGTTGTGTTGTTGTCATGAGTTTTGTCATTTCCACAGCAGCGGTGGTTTTTAAGTGGCCGGGTTGCTAGCCCGATGCCCCACCCTCCCCTGTTTGTATGGGATACATAGGGTTACAGGGTCCGACAGGGGCGACCTGGCAGTGACGGGCCTCGATCCCCCAACCCTCCAATCAAGAACCCAGAGTCTAAGCCGCCTGAGCCACCACTGTCTCCAGTACAGCATGTATTTATAAATATTACATTATCACTGTTACACACACACCTACAGTACACACACACACACACACACACGTAATTAACATGTGTCCCGCCTGGGACCTTCTCACTGATGAAATATTTCAGAGTTAATAAGACTTTGTAAACACTGATTTGTATTGACTTCTCTTCTGTGAACTGATGTTTCCTCATTAAAAAGCGCATTAGTGCTCAAGACTGCTATTTCAACAGGAAACAGTATTTAAAGTATGCATGTCCATTAGACTAAGGTCCAATACTCATTAGTCAAGTAATCACCAGGTCCCATTAGGATCTTCAGATTTGGCTCAGCATGGTACACGTGGCTGCATATATATGTGTGTGTGTGGGTGTGTGTGGTGTGTGAGGGATGGTAGGTGTGTGGAGATGGTAGGTCTTTAGAGATCGTCAGCCTCAGTCACATCACTCGATCATAAATCTAGGACAAAAACACCTATGGAGTTGCGATAGAGTGCCCGTAAACCATCGCCTCTCTCACGGCTGTGCGAGAACACAGATCTGAGAAACAAAAACTTCCTGGGCATAAATGCCAATGTTTATCACGATATCCGTTCCTCCATACCCGCCCCCACCCCCACCCTCTCAGCCTTTCAGCCTTGAGTGGCTCAATTGGGAAGTGATAGATACAGGTTGTCAGATGGCATTGGAGAGGTGCCACCTTTACACCAGCTGCCAGAGGCTCTGAGTAGTCACAGTGGCCATGCCATCACTCCATCCCCACCCATCAACCTCCAACCTAGTACCAGCTCCTGAAGCTCTTCCGCCTCCTCGGGG
>JAQMYK010000005.1:30220018-30231918 GCA_030014345.1 Clarias buthupogon
CATCTCTTCAAAAGCTAGCCAGCCTGGAAGTCAATAAACACCCAGCTGGATGAAGAGGGTCTGGAAATTACTGAGAGTCTCATTGGCTAATGGGATGAAACATACCAATATGTCAAATTCCCAGGATCGGAGGGTCTGGCTCATGTTTGGTCCAAGCACAATATCTGACCCACGTGTTCATCCGCTTAAGTTTTTCCACTGGAGTCAGAGAGCTAGGCTTGTGGTGCTACAATGCTACATGCTCATGTCTGACAAATGAAACATTGATGAAACATTTCAGAGTCTTAAGGTTTACTGGAGAACATTATAAGATTGCTAAGACGTTAACCTTTCTCCATAGTTCCTATTGAAACTAAATCATCGTGATGGTTCCCTGGTTCCTTGAAATGAATTTAAGCCAAGACTAAAAAATAAAAAATAAAACTCAAACCAACCTTGAATGGTCCTCTTGAAGAAGGCCTTGCAGGCTTCGCATGAAGCCACGCCATAGTGGTAACCTGACGCGATGTCGCCACACACCAGGCACAGGCGCTTGGGCATGGAGTTGAGCATGTATTCACACTTGATCTGCGAGTCCTCGCCGATGGTGCTGGAGCAGTCTTCGTAGCGCTTAGCGCCAGTGCCGTTGGGGCCCAGCGTACCTCCGGGGCCGTACAGCGTGGGCGAGTCTAAACCGTTCTGGTGGCCGTTCATCGCGGAACTGTAGCTGCCGCTGGCGTCTGACGAGCCGCCGGGACTGTGGTGGTTGACGCTGTCGGTCAGCGAGGCTGGGCTAGAGGGTTCCGTCTTGATGTACGAGGGGCAGTTGGACTCAATGTGGCGTTCCTTGCTGGACATTCTGCAAAGCAGCCTGCTTCGGACATAAAAAAACGAAACAAAACCATTGCACGAGATGAAACTAAAGGAAATCATTTAATACTCAAGTTCTATGTAACCAGATGAAGAATGCATTCACAGAAAAATGGGCAGAAATGGCGAAAAAAAGCTCAATGGTCTGAAACACCTTGTTCTAGCATCGTTCTTGTACTTCTCCAGCAAAGTGAAGCTACAAAGAAACCAATTAAATTATTTTCCCTCTCAGTGTTAATGAGAGAGTATAAACTCCCACGGGTCTCGCTAAAGCTTCAGACTAGTTTATCTACATTCCAGGGAAAGTAGAAGCCAGCATGGTAACATGAACACACACACACACACACACACGAACACATACACATGAGGTTATTGCAGGTAAATGTAAAGGGAAAAAGGAAATGGAAAAATATGTGTTCAAAACCTAAACAGGAATTACACCTTTAATTGTTAATTCTCAGCTTATTTAAAAAAAAAAAAAATCCATATAGAGAGGAAATCCTGTTAAATCCTATGTTTTATAAATCCTATGTTTTATACACGTAAAGTCTACAAGATTGCGATAAAGCCCTGCGGCGCGTTAATTGATGGATTCACATACATAAATAACAAGAACTCGACACAAAATAAAGTGATAAAACAAAAAACTATTAAATAAAGAGTTCAGTGATCAGAACGCAGCATGACGGATTATCAGGCTTTGCAGGAAAAGAAAAAGATAAAGTGTGAAGCAATGTGGAGATGGAGAGGGACGCTGCCGGAGCCGGAGCTCCATCACTCATCCTGCAGTCAATATCAACTTGTTCTACATGAATGTGATCAGTGTGGAGGGCGAGTGCAGCTTCATCATCCTCACTCGTCTGTCTCTCTCTCTCACACACACACACACACACACACACACACACAAACAGGGGAACAAATATGCAATGAGTGACACATCTCTCTCTCTCTCTCACACACACACACACTCTCTCACACACACACACACACAAATGAAAGAAAAAACCCCTGACAGCTAACAAAAGAGAAAGCCCCTCCATATTACCGCCGCTCAATATTGCCAAAGCCATTTAGCCGAGGTTCCGTCTGTCTCCACCCCCCCTCCCCCCGCCTCACCCACAGACGCGTCCAGTCCTCGGAGACGGGTTTCTTAATGAATGCAGTAATTAATAGATATATCTGTTCTGTCCTAAAGCAGACTCTAAGGCTTGGAGAAGTGGATTAGCGATCCCCCTCTGACAGCCACCCGGAGCACGCGCGCTCTCAGCTGACTCGGGATCAGGAAAAACTCGGACGGACAATTAACCACAAACTACATTAACAAGCACCAGCACCATGCACCCACACACACACACTCACCCACACACACACACACACACTCACCCACACACACACACACACTCTCACACACACACACACACACACACACACACATGCACTCTCACTCACAGTCACACCCAAAATATTTCAACCGTGCAAACATCTCGCCGTCTTAAAGTGCTTCAACCAGACACAACAGCGACCAGACGGAGGTGTTACGCAGGGGAGGAGAGAGAGAGAGAGAGAGAGAGAGAGAGAGGGAAAAAAGAGAAGGTTTACGTGGATAAGGCGGAGGAGCGAGTTTTAACACAGGAGACGAAAGAGGACAAATAAACCGTGCGGGCTTTGCAGGACCACACAAAGGTCTTTTTAATTAAGGAAGCCCACTTCTAAATGAGGGTTTTAAAAAGGCAGTCGGCTTGTAAAAGACGGATTCTTCTCAGGTCTATAAAGTCACAGGAGAGCGAGAGACCATTGGGCCGGTGATGGGGCAAAAGAGAGTGAGAGTGAAACAGAGAGAGAGAGAGAGATTTCTAAGTAACATATATATATATATTATAGTATGATTTAAACTGTTATTAAGCAGTAATTAATACTGCTAATACGGCACGGAAGTGTAGTGGATGCTCTACAGAAGACAGAAGTCGAAAAGATAGAAGCTCTACTGCCGCTGTTGAAACATCTGGAAGCTGGACGTCATCAAGTGAAAAACAATAAAAGCAACCAAACTAAACATTTGTTTCTCGTCTCATTTGACCCTCAATGTGTTTTTCTGCGACTTAATGCAAATGAATGTAAATAAGCAGGGAAATGAATGGACCTCAGCACAGAGCAAGAGGTAGTGTATCAGGGGTGTAATAGGACACGGCCGGCGGAAAGGACAAACTACAGCGAATCTGACTCGGAATAGCAACACACCGCCGGCCATTAAAGCTTCCTGATGTCACGTCTCTGCTGTGAAATCTGCTGACTCGGGCCGGGCCGCTCAGGTGAAGGCCTGCTGCAGCACGGGCCGGTCGATCAGGAGAACGCCTGCTCTAAGGTTACGCTCACATCACCGCCATTTATCTCTCGGTTTCCTGTCAAATCTTTGCCTGGACCCTTCGCACTTTCAGAAGTTTCAGAAATCGCCCCGGAGACACGCCATCCGAAACATCACGCAGGTCAAGCCGACGCTAAGCTGATTCATCTTTCAGAAATGCTCGATCGTTGTGTCTTAATTGCTATTAAAAAAATTTTTTTTTGCAGCTGTCTGATCTGATGGTCACATGACGTGACATGAGTTTAGAACCATGCTGATGCGTTATATTATTTTTGTGTACATCACACAGAAGCTCAGGTGTTTAAAAGCAGGACGAAGCTGGTTAAAGCAAAAATGAAATGAAATGAGTGCGGAAGCAGCAGGAATAAACAGGTTTCTGTGGCGGAGCTGAAATTGCCGCGTAAAAGCACGTGAACAAAAAGAAAAGCAGGAGGCATCACAACACTAACGCTCTAACTGCTCTCAGTCTCTCCATAGGACACGGGTCTTAAACCGGGGACACTTCTCTCTCTTTGTGTCTGCCTGGTCCTCTCTCTCTCTCTTTCTCTTTCTCTTTGAAATTCTATGACTCCATTAATCTGACCCAGCAATATTCAACAACTCTCTATAAATTCAATTGTCACATGACTGAGTTTTTTTTTTCTTTTCCCCCTTCTAGGCCACGCTGAAATCTAAAATTAGAGGCAGTAAAATTCGCATTAGCTCTAAGAGAAATGGAATTCTAAAGCTCATATTTTAGAAGAAAAGAAAGCCCTTTCTGCCGGAGAAGAGACTATTTGAGAGGTAATGATTTTATCTGTTTTTCAGCGACGCCTGGCGCCGGCTTCAATTCCGCAGCGTGCTATTAACAAAAGAAGTTTTTACGGCGGGAAAAGCACTACAATTTCATTTAAGCCTATGAATGGAGATAATCATCGTCAAGTACGAGGGCATTATAAAAAAAAATAAAAAAAAAAGGGAGAGAGGGAGAGAGACAAGCAGGAAGACAAGATTTTCTAAAAATGGATAAAAGCTGGTTTGTATTATTATTATTATTATTATTATTATTATTATTATTATTATTATTATCCTGTGTATAAAAATAATTCAGAAGTTAAATTGGTAAATGTTAATTACATTTTTTTTATGTGTTCAGATCAATTAGAACTGGAACGTCTCGGTTCTCTACAGCACTCACACAGCACTGATGCAGAACTCGGGCTTTTCATGAACAGTTCACGCGGCGTCTTAGCGGAGAAACGAGAACATGGTCTCTGTTCTATAATCTAATATTTACTCTCTGTCTTTCTTAATGGTTCAAATCTCAGAGGAAACCTGGGACCTGGGAGAGGATTGTTTTCCTTCTGCTCTCTCTCTCTCTCGCTCTCTCTCTCTCTCTCTCTCTGGCGAGGCATCGGAAATCAACAGGAAAACAATTTTGGAAAACACAAGGCACTTGGCAAGGACGAGTGTCATTAGATTGTTTGACTGATTCAGTGCTTTGACAACTGCAGAGTCCAAACGTGCAATCATTGCATTAAGGTGCAGTCTCTCTCTCTCTCTCTCTCTCTCTCTCTCTCTTTCCTTTCTTTCTCCCTCCATCAAAATCAAGCCTGTCTGATTACAAAGCGAAAATCTCGGGAATAAAAACCCGTCGTGACTTACTGCAGTCGTTCTCTCATGGTATCAGGAAGGAAGGAAGGTCTAGGAAGTCTTTTGCAGGTCACCTATATAAATTAATATATATATAATTTAATTACACGTTTTTTTTGTGGAGTTTTTTTGGTGTATAAAACACATTTGTAAACAACGTCTACAGGAAAAATAACATGGCTGTAAAAATTCACTTCCTATATTTTTCCCCAATTAATACACAGAGGAACATCTAGTGTCACTGAGATTAGAAGCACATGGTCTGATTACAGTTCCTTTAGCATTTGCAACACACACACACACACACACAGAAGTGCGGTGTGAGGAGATCAATTGTTATAACATTACAGGACTGCTAAAGGAGGAATTTCACTTCATACTTCATTGTCGATGACGGACTCCAAAACAACACATCTTATTATATTTTGTCACGTGTGGTCGAAGCCGTAACAGCAAAACCAGGAGACGAGCGTGAGCGTGAGCGTGAGATAAACGTCTTCGCTTTCACAGCTTCATCTTCACGTCGAGCCGTGACATCATCCTCAGAGACTGTACACTCTGTACATGTGTATTTAAATCGAGACAAAGACAACTTCAATTTACATTTTCGGACGTCTTCGATACACACTCTGCTTCTGTCTGTCTGTCTGGGTTCAGGCCTGATGTTAAACGTCTCCAAGCCGGAGATCAGGTGAATTAGCGTTTGCTCTTAAGTCAGGATGAGCCGCAGTGTGATGAAATGAAATTGCACGTAAATGTAATACTCATGGGGAGGGAAAAAGTGGATTAAAAACACGATTTATTAAACAGATGTTTGAAGAGGATTTTATTCACTGAAATATGACAAGAGAGGGGGGGGTGTGGTGGTGGTGGTTGTTTTTCGGTGAGTGAAGCGAGGAAAGCCGTGTCTTTAACCAGATCAGAATCTTGAAATTGGCTGTCAGGATGGGATTGTTGTGAGTTATAGCCGTCTATCATCCCCCCCCCCCCGCCCCTCCCCTCCTCCTCTCACCCACTCGGGCGAAGATGCACTCAGCTGCCCCCGTGCAGCGCCTCTCCACCCCAAAGCACCTTTAAATTTTCAACACCAACCGCCATCTGTTACCAAATCTAATTCACATTCTGCCCGTAATCGGGTTTACTTCTCTAATACCCGTTCTTCCTGCTCGTGGAGCCTCGGGCCTGACCGTGAAGATCCATTGCTCTCGCTCTCTCTCTCTCTCTCTCTCTCTCTCGAATCCATATATTTTTAAAAAGATATTCAGACATGACCACTACGATCTCACTTCATCCTCCGATGATCTACGATTCATCATGGACATCGAGCCTCTAACAATCTTACATCTTTTGCACGCCATCATTTGGTTCTACATCCAAAAGCTGATCCCAGATCCACCATCTGGTTTACGGCTGCCGACTTTATTACACAAGCTGCTAAATTTACAGTAACAAGACGTTCTCTCGGCAAACGAATCCCGCTCTCGCCGTCTGATCGCGGATATAAAATGGAAGAAAAGAAATTAAACAACGACAAATATATATATATATATAAATCATCGCTATTCACAACAATGTACTCATAACGCTGTCTGACTCAGACTCCCAGCATGCTTTGCAGTAATGAGTCTCTGAACAGAGTCTAATTGGTTTGACCCAGACTGAGCCGCGACACAATCCAACTGCAGTAATACTTTTTTGAGGCTTCCAGTGAAAGCACACACACACACACACACACACACACACACACACACTGCTTAAATCTCTAAAACACTTCCTGCCAAGTGTCTCTGTGTGTGTGTGTGTGTGTGTGAGTGTGTGTGTGTGTGTGTGTGTGTGTGTGTTAGTAGCTAGTAAACAGCAGTACACTCTCACTGCAGGGATTAAAAGAACTGACTCCATACGCAGCTTTAAAGGCAGATTCATAAAAAGAAATACAAAATTCTTAGCAGAAGTCTGATCGTGTCTAATCTCTAAACTCTGACACTGAATTTAGAAATTACTGATAATTAAATTTAATAAAAGTGCACAGTTTGCTGACTCGTTCACGACACTCGCATGTTTATTTAAGTACTTGAAGAAAACACACACAAACACACACAATCCAAACACAACCTTACTATTTATGAGCATATCAGTGTGTGTGTGTGTGTGTGTGTGTGTGTGTATGTGTGTGTGACCTCAAATTATTTTAAAAAACGAGCGAGAAACAGAGAAAGTGTGTTGAGAGAGAGAGAGAGAGTGAGAGAGAGAGAGAGAGATGATGACGGAGGGAGGAAGGCAGTGTCGAGGCCTTTAACTGGTCACATCTGGCTGTATTTTATACGCAAATCAGCTTCCACTAAGTCAAGATAAAACTCAGTGACTCGTGATCGACGCAATGATCTTCATACATCTAAATTTATATGCTAATCCGACTCCTTCAAGCATTTAACACATTCCTGAGCAAAGCTCTGCCAAGCCCCATAAACTCATCTTCCTCTGCCTTCCTGCCATCTCATCTCATCTATCTATCTATTTATCTGTCTATCTATCTGTCTATCTGTCTATCTGTCTGTATGTCTGTATGTCTGTCTGTGTCTATTTGTCTTTCCTTGTGTCCAACCAACTCTTCATTTGCTTGCGTTTGCATGCGTGTCCTACACTTCCTGACCTGTACCTGTGATTCACCAGCAGTGACCGCGCGTGTGCGTGCGTGCGTGTGTGTGTGTGTGTGTGAGTGTGTGTGTTTGCCTGTGTGCATTTAGCCATGATGATAGGAACCTTTTGACCTTGATGGGGTCGTTTGTCTAGTCTGTGTAAACAAATGTTTTTCATGTACAAAAAAAAGTTTGTTTAAAACTAGATGAGCTGAAAGATTACTGAGGTTATGGGTTTGAATAGAGTGTTTGTGTGTGTGTGTGTGTGTGTGTGTGTGTGTGTGTGTGTGTGTGTGAGGATGTACTATGATGTGTGGGATAGCTGGTGTAGTCTCTCTCTCTCTCTCTCTTGCTGCAGATGGACCCCTACATGCAGCAGGTGAGACAGATGGTGAGCTTCAGTCTCACTCTCTCTGTCTCTCTCTCTCTGTCTCTCTCTCTCTCTGTCTCTCTCTCTCTCTGTCTCTCTCTCTTAGGTTGGTCAACACAGTTGCTTAGAACCAACACTGTCTTGCCATCACACACACCCTGAATACACCCTGACACACACCTACACACACACACACACACCCTGACACACACCCTGACACACACCCTGACACACACCCTGACACACACCTACACACACCCTGAGCCGTGACGCCAGCGTCAAAACAACTGTGGAATAGAAATGATAAGTCATGATGATGCAATAAAACATTTGTACAGATTTTTTTGGCTTTTGATGATGAGATTTTTTCCGTCCTTACCTTTGGTTATAGAGCGCATGCGTATCGACGGTGTAATGCTGTTGCATTCTCCATGCACCGCATTTGCCGTACTTATCTTCGCTATTAACTTGGGCCTTTGATACATTCATTCTACAAAACAAAAGGAAGAAGCAAGAGAAGGAGTGAAAAAGACGAGGGTCAGAGAGATACCATGAGGAATTCTTACACAGTAGACAGACACTGGCGTAACCTTAAAACAGACACATAAAGCCTTTCTTTCTCTCTTCTCCCTTCTCTCTCTCTCTCTTTTTTAACACGAATCGGTTTTAACGACCGTCCCTTTTTTCCTGCTTGATAGGCCGGAGTGAGGAACCCAGAGATCTTTTGTTAATGCTCGGCGTTAATTGAAAACCTCGGTGACGTTTTTAATGCCGGTGAGCCTCAGCCTCTGCGCGCGGGCGCTGGCCTTTTATCAGATAGGAATTTCGACGCTGAGTGGAAAGCAGGGATAAAAGAGGAGTGCCGGGATAACGGCACGCGTCCTCGCATTCTGGACGTCAGCCTGAGAAACCCTGCGGCTTTTACAGGCCCTTAGAGCGGCTGATCTCAGAGCAGCGCTGAGGACCGCGGTACAGGACCAACAGACAGGTCATGTTAGAGTGAGTGTGTGTGTGTGTGTGTGTGTTTGTTTGTTTATTAATTTATTTTGAACTTAGACTCTAGATTAATAGACAGGATAAAAATATCTTGTAATTTGTCAGTTAAGTGCTGGAGGATTTAGAGGAATTAGCAAAACCCTGCCGCAGATTTGTTTATTTTTAATAAATCCACTAGAAACCTCATTCAAAAAATCCAACCGCAGGCGATCCAACAAGGCGGACTAGTGGAGGCCAATCAATGTCAAAAGCCGATCTGTGGCAGACTTAGGCAAATCTAATGGTGACAGATCCTGCCTTTATGCAAGTACAGTGAAATCTTTAGGCAAAATTTATCCAAATTAATTGGGCTTTGTGCGAAGCCACATGCAAAACGAACGGACGCAGAACGCCTCCATCCTCTGTCCTGTCACTCAGGAAGGACAACAAAATGAAAAGAAAGCACCTGAGCACTCGAGTAAAACAAAAAAAAAAAACAGGGCAGGAGATAAAGGAAGGAGTCGGACTGGAGAGAGAGAGAGAGAGAGAGAGAGAGAGAGAGTAGGGGTGAGCGAGGGATACGAGGCTCTAATAAAGTGGGGACACTCCCTGATTCGGCGTCTCTCCGTTACGTCTCAGCAAACACGTTCAATGTCATTAGCCGCCGTAGACCTCAGCGTGCGCTCCACTCCGAGTCATGAAACTAATCACTACACTGCTGGAATACTGCGTCTGTGTGTCTGTGTGTGTGTGTGTGTGTGTGTGTGTGTGTGTCTGTGTGTCTGTGTGTGTGTGTGTGTGTGTGTGTGTGTGTGTGAGGAAACACACACCTCAATACACACACGTCCCAGTCTGCCTTTCGACTTGATCTTGAGAATAAACGGCGGCTTATTTGATGTCTGGACCCGAGCTGTTAGAGTCTGTGAATGAGGAGAGCGCAGGAAGTCCTTTTACTGGGGAAGAAAAGAACAAACAAGTGTCAGGACTGGGCGTGGACGGGATCGCTCAAAGTGGATTGAGGAGAGAGAAGAAAAAAAACGACACACTCGACACTAAAGTGTGTAAAGCGCTGTGAGTCGAGCGAGTGAACGAACAGGAGAATCGATCGTCTCGATCATCGCTTCAGCTTTTAACTGCTGTTTAGATAAAAACCAGCGGCGGCGCCACGTCCTCTCCTGATCTCAACTGGAAATCCTCCCTGCACTGAATCCTGTCTGTCTGTCTGGCTGTCTGTCTGTCTGTCTGTCTGGCTGTCTGTCTGGCGGCTACACATGGAAAAAATGACATCAAAAGCCAATGGTTTTCTTTTCTTTATAACATTAAATCAGGACGAGAAGACACGAGCACGAGCGAGTTAAACATGTTCAGCTGAAAGAAAGAAAAAAGAAAGAGTTACTCACACGCAGTGAAAAGGAAAATAGGAAAATCCCAAACATGGAAAGCAGACATGTTTGAACATGAACAAATTGACACAGCACACACACACACACACACACACACATTAATATACATATATACAGTATATATGCAGATGACACTCAGTACACACAGATCTACGTGTAATGACAAAAAAGGAATGAAAGCAAGGATGATAAACTGATAACAAAAAGGAAGTGAAAAGTGTGTGTGTGTGTGTGTGTGCAGGTGAAGCAGCGAGTGTGTGAGTGTGTGAGCCAGTCATGTGACCCGCGCGACAGATTTAAGGGTTTAGTGAAAGGTCACCCAGGTTGTAAATTCGTTTTGAGATCTTTCATCAAACACAGACACACAACTGAGATAAAGAATAAAATAAACACAAATAATAATAATAATAATAATAATAATAATAATAATAATTGCACATGTCGTACTTAGCTAGTTAGTTTTTGTAAATCTATGTTGTAATTTATGTCAGGTCTATCTGTCTTGTCTCCGTTAGCCAGATAACTGGGCCTCTTTAGTTAGCTAGTTTAGTGTTTGTTAATTTATGTCAAAATTGATGTTGCATGTAGCACCTTGGTCCTGGAGGAACGTTGTTTCGTTTCACTGTGTACTAACTGTATATGGTTGAAATGACAATAAAAGCCTTTGAACTTGAACTTGAACTAATAAATAAATAAAATAAAAACACTCTTAGTAATTCTTTGTCTTTGTCTTTAATATTGTCCTGCAGATATACTGTATCACTGAAACACTGAAAATGGCGGCACGGTTGTGGAGTGGTTCGCATTGTCGCCTTGCACCACCAGGGTCCGGGTTCGATTCCCGTCTCTGTGTGTGTGGAGTTTGCATGTTCTCTCCGTGCTTTGTGGGTTTCCTCCGGTTACTCCGGTTTCCTCCTACACTCCAAAGACATGTAGGTTAGGCTAATTGGCGTCCCCAAAATCGCCCGTAGTGTGTGAATGAGAGTGTGTGTGTGTGTGTGTGTGCCCTGCGATGGATCGACACCCTGTCCAGGGTGTACCCCGCCTCGTACACTGTGATAGGCTCCAGGCCCCCCGCGACCCTGAATACAGGATAAAGCGGTATAGAAGATGAGTGAGGACATTGAAAATAAACCAGAGAGAGAGTGTGTGTGAGTGTGTGTGAGCGCATGGAGACGGCTGAGGGACGACGTTTGAGAGACCCCGGACAAGCCGCGCTACCGGAACCCAATTTTCTGTGAGTGAGCGCGGCGTTTCCTCGGGTGAGGATTAACACGCGGGACAATGAGCTGAATTAAGCCGTGTGTGTGTGTGTGTGTGTGTGTGTGTGTGTGAGATCTGACATGTCAGTGACTCAATCATGTGTTGCTGTTCCATCTGTGAACGCCGGCGCTCTGACTGATTAAACAGGTATCGCTCTTTTTTCTTATTCTGTTATTCTTCCTCTTTCTTTCTCACTGTTTGTCCCATTCACACCACACACCCTTTTACTACTTACACACACACACACACACACACACACATACACACACACCCATGCAGTGGGACAATTAGTGTACACTTTGCATGCTGAAAATAACAAAAATAACAAAAATAATAATAATTAAAGTAAAGTAAATTTTTTTTATCTGAGCGATTAGAACATTTAGTCGGATTGTGGGGTGCAGGGGGGG
>JAQMYK010000005.1:30241145-30254373 GCA_030014345.1 Clarias buthupogon
TGTGTGTAGGTTTGTGTGTGTGTGTGTGTGTGTGTGTGTGTGTGTGTGTGTGTGTACGCGTGGCTTTGCTCCTTAGACGGGACTCAGAGACAGGCTGGTTGTGTTAGGACAGTCTGATGGTGCAGTTCTGCGGTGGACAACAGAGGGAGCTACTGGCTGTGATGTGGTCAGTGCTGTGTGTGTGTGTGTGTGTGTGTGTGTGTGTGTATGATGTGTCCTCTATTGTTCCATCTTCCACAGCACTGTCACAGAGTGTACATATAAATAGAAAAAGTGTGTCTGTATTAAATGTCTGTATTGAATGTGTGTGTGTGTGTGTGTGCATTTGCATTTTATAGTGTGTGTTTATATTAACATAAAGAAATTGTAAAATGTAAAATGGTGTTAAAAATAAATTATTCATATTATTGGTACTTTTTTATATAAGGTATTAAAAATATTATTTCTTCATAGTAAATTGGTATAAAGTGATTAATCAGAGCTCTTTATATTCTGCTGGACACACACACACACACAGACACAAAGATGTGCTATCCCGTGTCTGGACACAAAAGCACTCTTCACACCAGCACTTCAGGACCTCTCACCCAGCCGAGTAACAAAGCGCTGCCGCTAACTCGGGGTTATGAACGAGGAGAAACACCGCGCGGCGGCGGCGGCGGCGGTGGCGGCGGTGGCGAAGGAGCGAGTGGGTAAGTAATCTAATGGCCTATCAGCAGGTACAATTGTCACATGAAGGAAAGTGCCAATTTCAAAGCCCCCCTGCGTGGCTGGGTGATAACAGGCTAGCGGGGGCTCCAGGGACAGACGGAGAGCCCGGTGTGTGGCATTTCATAACCTCTTTTTGATAAAGATTTCTCTTTCTTTCTGTATTTTTTTTTCTCATACTTGGTCGTTCTTGGGTGAGTTATACACGGTGCACACCCCGAGCCGGCTCAGCTTCAATCCTGCATGAACAAACTACACACACCACGAGTGAGTACAGTATATACAGTATATATATATATAGGATTGTATTCCAAAGCAGCTCAGTCTGATATCACAAAAATATCTGAATCACAAACACTTGATTATGAGAGGATTAGCAACCTAAAGAAATTCATTTCAAAGTCTACAGATATATTACTCTCTCTCACACACACACACACACACACACATAACTCAGAGTTAATTACCCGACCCTGATATGCGAGTATTAGGGCATTAAAACACCTTTTAGGCCGAGGTATTTGCAAATCACCGTGTCTCTCCGAGTCTCTGCTAATCCTTATCGAGGGCCACAATTAAGTCTTCACAGCACTCCCCATCCTCACCACCCCCCTCATCCTCCCCAAACACGCCCTTCTCCTGTGATACCGTTGCGATCACGTTTGTTCGCGCGCTGACACACAACCAGGCTCTCACGACTACTGATACGCCTCCTCCAGCTGATAGCGAGCGCGGCGTACGTCAGCGCCTGTCTGTTTCTCTCTATAAGGCTGATGAGACACACGCAGGACTCGGTACAGCTCTATATAACTCACCTTCACTTTCAGTTAATCAGAACATAATCATACACTTATAAACCAGCTGCACTTTCTGCAAAACTGTAAAGCATTTCTGACAAAAGGCAACATGATACGTTATAGAAGTTCGGCTTCCTGACAAAGAAAGCAAAAGCTGGCAAAAACGTCTGAAGAATGTATTTCCAGAGAACATTTGCAATGCAAAGGAGGTATAAGTGTTGAGCTTGTTGGTGAAGGTTGTTAAATATTCTTAGTGAAAGTGTCCCTCTTCAGCCGGCGCTCAGGCCTCGCCGGTCCTGCTCTGAATGGAGACGTGCCATCATTACCACATGGCCCCATTAACCACAGCTTATCCACCGTGACACGGAGAGTGAGACCGCACTGAGGCCTCGCACCAACTACAGCAAGCTGCCTAGAACACTCTGTGTCCTGGAGACATTAAAGGCGCCATAACTGTTTTTTCTTTTGTTTGTTTAGTTGTTTTTTAACTGGTATAATTTTCCTGGAAAAATGTAGAACATGACAATAAAACATTTAAGTGACGGCATCAACACAATGTGGCTTGGAAAACAATGTTCCTGATCATCCATAACTTCTCTCGACATCTTTGTCTTTTCAGAAAGTGACACATGGTGGAGTCCGCCAAGTACCAGAGCAAGCAGACACCCTGACCATGCCATGTCATAAAAAATGTTATTGACAAGAAACTTGGTAAAACTACCGCAAATACGAGGAGTGTTCAAGTCAAACCGGGACTTTTAATTGTACCGAATAACAGAACACAGTTCTGAGAGTCTATCGCTCAGGGTCCGGGTTTGATTCCCGGCCAGACTCGATTTCCGTTTCTGTGTGCATGTTTGCATGTTCTCCCCGTGCTTGGTGGGTTTCCTCCGGGTACTCCGGTTCCCTCCCACAGGCCAAAGATATGCAGGTTAGGCTAATTGGCATTCCCAAATTGCCCATAGTGTGGGAATGAGAGTGTGTGTATGTATGTGTGTGTATGTGTGTGTGCCCTGCAATGGATTGGCACCCTGTCCAGAGTGTACCCTGCCTTGTGCCCTAAGCCTCCTGGGAGGCTTATGTCTCTACAGTATATAATCTCTTGATACACTAATGCACTTATCCCAGTGTTTCACTAGAGCTTGGACACCATCAAGGTAGAAAGTTCTCTCAGTATGCCGGAGTCGTGATCGGACTGTCTGTCTGATTCACGTCTGAAATGCCGGCCTGCCAGGAACTCCTTTAATGGTTTTCCCAAACATGTGGAAATGTCTTGGAGTGAGGTCAGGACTGTAAGGGGGACGTGCCGATAACTCAGATGCGTCTCTTCTGCAAGATTTGCATTGGGCTCCGAGCCACCTCAGCCGCGATCATCATTCACAGACAAAACCTTCGCACTGTTCAAAGTCTTCTGTAAATGTCAATCGTTTTCACACCTTCGTTCACCAGAAATTTCATCACAAATCCCGGTTTGACTTGAACGCTCCTCATATAAGCAGTGCTTTTCTAATGCTGAGAAATGTAAAGGGATGACGTTGGTTGGAGTTGGTTAATTGGCACTGTTACTCACAGATAGGCATGAAAATACACTCTGTATGAACCACTGATTAATATTGCATTAAGTAGACATTGCTTAGCGACCCAGATGAGGGAAATAAACCACTTTAATAGAAACTAACCTAATGATGCTAACTAGCAAATACCTGTAGTAACAGTAAGCTGGAAACTCCCTGAGAACTCCCTACAAAAAATAAAGAGAAAAAGCAGAGAGAAGGCATTCTTGACCTTTTTAAGTTCTAAGCCATATCTACAGTAAATCATACAAACTAACTTACAGTCACACTGATAATACTGTTTACTCTTAACAAGTTAGAATCGGTGCTTTAGCTATAAACGAGGACTCAAACACACAAGCTTGAAAGTGATGTCATGATCATCCTCGGTGGAGCTATAGCTCTAATGGAAAATCTCAGACTCTAAGGGTGTGGCTTTGTGAAAAAAAATAAATCCTGCAACATTAAAATGACCCAAGGTACACCCGAACAAGGCCAGGAAATTTCCCCGATGCTAAATTACAACTTAATGCGACACGGCAGCATCGTCGGCTGTTCTCCTGAGAGCGATCCGGAGCTCTTCACCTCCTCAGCAGCTGTTCTTTTAAAGCTCGGAGGTTTTACACCACCTTATTTAACACACTCATTTAGCTCTAAGAGTAAGTGCGGCAACTGGCAACAATTACACTATGATATTGACAACATTTCATCCGGGAAGGAAGAAGGTGGGATTATTATTTCAGGGCGGTCAGGATGTCAGTGTTTGTAGCTTGTTGCTTTAGAGACATGAGGAGGCTTAACACCAGCACTCGAGTGAGAACCGGCAGCTGTTCAGGACATCGCTGGCCGCCCATTAGCAGCGAGTCTGGGATATTTTACTTACTGGGTGATTCTTTAATTCCCAACAGACCTGAATATTAAATTTTAAATATGAATTAAATGATGCAGATAAAAAAAAACCCTGAAAGTCAGGGCCTGGAGTGTGTATTTAATGCAGAGTATTTTGTTAGTCATTCTTTATAAATGGACGTCTTTACATGAGATCCACTCTTACAGCACAGCCGCAATGATCTGAGTGAGTGAGTTTGTTTAAACCTGGCTGGTTTGTGTGTTTTGTAGCCGCGAGCTCTCCGCACTCTCTGCAGTTGTGTTGCTTTTTTTGCAAATTAGATCACTACACTAAAATAACACTGCAGACAACACTGCAGCAAGCGGAACTAACCTGATTATAGTCAAATACATGTAGTATTTCCTGATCTAATATTATTAAACCTGTTTGTTCATAACATCTGGCTGAAACACATCTTTGTTTGATTAAGTTTAAATGTGTCCTGAGTGCACTAACATTTGCATTTTATAAGGATAATCCATGGCACGTAAAATGACCAAGGGTCTTAAGAGATGAAAAAAACAACAACTATAAAAGTGTATTGTTACGTTCAGTGTATTTATGACTTGAAGTCTGATCCGATGATCTCAGTGCTCTAAATTGCACTAAAGTATTTGTAACTCTTTAAATATGATGCGGTGTGTGTAGAGGAGCGAGAAGAAGAACTAAGCTTAACTAACCTCCCTCTCATATCGACACCCTGCACATTAGCATAAGCAGCTACCAGTGGGTTTTGAGCATGACCTGGTTGTGAGATTGCAGTTGGCCAGCCGCGTTCCGCTTATCTCCAAACCCCAACGAGTGCTGCTCGCGCCTCCGAGACACGCGCTATCAGCCGCGCAGCAGCACCATCGCGACTCCAGCGACGCAGCACGCTGCACTAAAGCCCTGTGTTTTTAACCTGTGTATTTCTTTGATTTAAACAAACAACAAGATTTATTGCTTCATTAATTGATGAGAATTTAAAAAAACACACAAAAAAAACTAGAGCAGCGAAGCAAGAGTATAACTTCAGAGGTTCTTTACAGTCAATTCTATTGATGTTACTGACGATATTAATGTTTCTCCCGGTGCCGTGGTAGAGTCGACTCGAAGACTCGAGACTCAGGATCTCAAGATCAAACCAAAATGAGATTTTTTGTTTGTTTGTTTTTTTCATAATTACCTTCTTGCTGTTGTTGTTATGCCGCTACCTGCATGCTGAAAAAAAAACATTTAACAGGAATTTATTTAGACTCTCAACCATTTAAACCTCAGTTATTTTCATTAGAGAACATGCATTTAATTTTTTCTACTGAATATAATTGAAATAAGTGACTATAAATATTTATGTACATTTTTATTTCTTTCTTTTTTGGTGAGGTGGGTGAGAGTATATCCGGGTCAGTTTAAGAAGAATCATTGCTAGACAAGTAGTCTTTGATTTTGTGTATTTCTTTTGTAAAGTAAATTACAATAATATTGAAATAATAATAATAATAATAATAAAAGATTGTTAGCAAACTTGTGTATTAGGTTCAGAAATCCCGTCTTCTGCACTGTGATTGGTTAAAAAAAAATCCGTCTCGTCTATGATTGGTTAGAAACCAGACACAGTTTTTAAAATCTTTTTTATCTCAGTTTAACACAATATTTGTTAATTATTAAATCTTATTGTCTAAACTATTAGCCAGCTTGCGTGAGGTTAAGAAACCCCGCCTTCTGTGTTATGATTGGTTACAAGACTTCAGTCTCATCTATAATTGGTTTTAAGTCTAGAGTGTAAATATAGAGCGTGTTTTTAATCGCAGTTTGTGAGATTTTGAAATACAACAACTACAGTATACTGCATGTTTTGAGGTGAAAGAATGTGGACAAAGCCAACACACACACACACACACACACAAACACAAACACACACACAAACACACACACAGAGAACACTATGTTCAGTAAGATTTTTTTTTTATCAAGAGAGGTGTGTGAATGAAAGTCGACCCAACACGTTGAAAGGAGAATTAATTTGCACAATACGTTAGTAATTACCATCTTGGTTAACCACAGATGCATTCATGCAAACAAACAGCTGTATGAGGAGAGAAGGCAAGAACATTTCTTGCCAAAACATGCAGTTTTCATTTGGTTTCAGCAACACAATGGTTTTAAAAAGTTATGATAAACAATTGACCAACAATTTATCCAATTTTTTAACGCCCTTTAGCTGTTTCCCGTTCTCAGGATCACCACATCGGGTTATTCGCTCTGCACCATATCGGGAGAGGTTTTATGCTGGATGGCCTTCCTGCCACAAACCACCTACAGTATTTCTAAAGGCTTGAGAATGGCACTGAGCTTGCCCTGAATCTACGGGGCCTTGCCCAAGGGCCCAACCCTAGCAATCTGGCAGCGACGGGGCTCAAACCTCAAACCTCCCTCCTGACTAAGTGGTAGTAGTAGCCTTAATGTGGGAGCCCCCTAGTGACAGGGAGGAATTGGACACGACTAAAAATAGGGAGAAAACGGGGAAAAATCACCCCACAATAAAAATTTTTTTAAAAGTTAATTACATCGAGTAATCGATAACATTATCCTTGGTCTTAGTAGCATGTAAATGTTAAATAAATCCAATATTGTAGCAGGGTTTTAATCTTTATTTCCAGCATATTAGACAATGTTGATAATGTAAACATGCTGATATTTCTAAGGTTTTATTTGCTGTACTTCTTTTTGCAGTTTGTAACAGCTGTGTAAGTTTTTTCTTCTTTTTTTTCTTTTATGAGAACGCAGTGCCAAATACTGTAGCTAATGATAGTTTCAGATTATTTTATTGCAAAAATCCAAGCATTTTATCATTTTAGCAAATGAAATATTCTTGAATTTATCCAAAAATATATTGTACATAATTTCATAAAATTAGTTTACAACAAACCAGATATAAGATTACTAAGAAGCTTATTTCTAATCACAATTTGCTAAAAAAAAAAAAAGTGGAGCAAAAAAATTCTTGTTCTATTGGCAGAGAATTTAGTTTCTTTCGAAATAATCTGCCAATAGAACAAGAAGTTTTTGCCTAAACGTTTAGTCAAATTTTATTATAAATACGTTTAATAATCTTTTTTCTTTTTGTTGTATTATTATTTTAGGAAAGTGTAGCTACATTTAACTACATTCATGATATTTTCAATTTCTAAATTATAATTTTTTGCTGTGTTTAATTTCATGTTGTTTAGAATTAAAAATGATTTTTTTAAATTATAGTTTTGTCAAAGAAACAATATGATAAGCTGTTGGTCATGTCCAGTAAATCAGATTTTAATGAATGCTAAATAATATTATCAATAAAAGCTAAAAATACTTTTTCTCTAAGTTAGTTTTTTTTTTGCACTCAGAAATGTTTAAAAAGCATAAATAAGAAATAAGTTGGGTTTTTTTGTTTACATGTTTGACCTTTAAAAATTTAATTAATTTATTTATTTGTTTGGCTGTTTATATTCACCCATCAATTAGTCGTTAGCATAAAAAAAAATTCTAATTTCAAAAGTTTTCAAATGTGCAATGTTTCTTTACTGCAAAAACTGACATTGTAGCAATTAAACAGATATTAAATGTAGTCAAACGTATCTGCTATTTCTCATTATAGAGTTAAAATTATGTCTTGACATATTTGACTTTTTTTAAGATTTACATTTTCTATTGTAATTTATAGAGTTAGGATATATTAATTTGCAAATGTGTCACTTTTTGCAGTGTTGTTACAGTAAAAAACGAAAATCCCTCCTAGCAATTAGCAGTGTCATGACAAATTAGTAATACAAGGTGTCGTTCAAGTCAAACCGGGAAATTTCATATGGAATTTCTAGTGAATGAAGGTGTGAAACCATGCTCAGCGCTAAGCCACTGTAGTGCCGTTTTTTTTTTTATAATTCCAGTAAAATAAAATACATCCAACAGCCTCATGGTTTTTGTATCTGTGGTATCTGTGCAAAATAAACAAACAAATAAATAAATAAAAGCTAAAACAATAAGACATAAGATATCAGTGTAGTAGAATTATGGAAATTCTGTTGCAACCACCAGAAACTTCTCCTGAAATCTATTAAGCGGTCATGTGACTTCCTGTTGCACTTCCCAGGAGTCGCTGGTCTCTTCATCGTCTTACAAAAACCTTCCATAAGCGCGATCCATCAGACTGCCTGAAGTTCTGCTATAATTAAGGGAGCTGAAATGATTGTTTATTGCAGCTCCTAACTTAATATATCGTCACTTTCCAGCTTTAAAGGAATATTAACTGATAGAGATCAATGTACAAATAAAAGCACCCCCCCCCAAGCACGCACACACACACACACACACACACACACACACCTGTTCTCTCCTTCTTCAGTAAGTGATTTCTCAGAGAGGGAGCTGCTGCATGGATTCCAGGCTACATCTACATCAAATCTTCACACTGTTCCTCCAACACCTGGGTTCATGTAAAAGGAATGTTAATACTGGGCACACACGGGCACTCACGAGGGAAACCTTAGTCTGTACATCTGAGCACTGTTAATGTGCGCTCAGGATTATAGCGGGGGAAAGGCGACGACGCGGATGCAAGTGGGACTCATTTCTTCTACTTGAAACTCGTTCTCCTCTTCCTCAAATCCTCAGCCATCTCCCTCGTGCCATCTCTTATATGTAGCATCACACAGGCACGCGCCAGCCTTCGGAGGAAAGTCACACAGACTGTCACGGCACATCACGTGGCAGAAAGCGAAAGAGGAATTTGCAACACACACACACACACACACACACATAAGCCATGCTTGTACTCTCTTATTTGTAAGCTTATGAGAATTTATGGCGTGTTTACGCTGATCAGATATCACTTTTGTTCCTCTCATGTTTGTGTGGGTTTCCTCTGGGTTCTCTGGTTTCCACCTACCTACCAAAAACATGCCAGTGGATACATCTGTCTAAGATAAATTGCGCCTAGGTGTGACCGCGCGTGTGTGTGCATGGCGCCACGCGGTAGACCCGTATGGCATCCGGAGTATATTTGCTTCATGCTCCGGATCCACTGTGACACTGATGACTTACTTGTAAAAGGACTGAGAGAGCTGTTTCTGCTTAAAATGTCAAACGTCAGCTCTTGATTTAAGAATTTAGAACCGGTTATGAACCGCGCTGTCGTTGACGGTATGGAGCCGTAGCGGCTATGTGAAAGATACGGTAAAGCTTGTGCACTTTTTCCGAATTGATTTGTTTGTGACCAGGTGTACTTCCTGTATATTCCACATGACAGCCAGGCAGCCAGGGCGTAGTGGGATTAGTAAACCTGTTGAGTATAGTAAAGTCATCACACTTGGAATGAGAGAAAGGATCTCTACCGAGGATCACCTTCACAAAGTGACCGTGAGATCCACTGATCTTCAACAACTTCAACAAGCCCTAGGCACCAGAACGCCCTCCACAAACTGCACATTCCATAGCCGACCCCGAGGACACTCTCCGACATGATTCTGTCCCCCGAGCTGTTATTATACTGTTTCATTTTCCTGTTTTCATTTGTTTAGTGCTGCTCATGCAATGATAGTTGCTTTCTCAGTCCAGCAAATGCTGAGTTTCGTTATTCAAAGGTAGATGCGCTGTGTGTGTCCCTGGGACAAGCAAATCCCCTCTGATCTGAATTCCAAAGCAGTGAGGAAACAAGCTTCATTCAAATTGACACACAAACAAGTGTGTGTTCACAAATCAGTTTCACAGTGTCAACAACATGATCAGGAAGCGGCGCGGCAGAATGGGATGAAGTCTAATTTTAAAATCCGAGCCGCCGTCTAAGTTTAGCTACCTGTGCCGTCCAAAAGTGTCTACCTTCTAACCCTGGAGTAAAGCATCCACTGCCACACCTCCGTAAAGCATTCCACAGATCCTGTTATGTCCCCTCATTCGAAAATTAATACCATTCCCTCCCGCCTCATCTGCACTCCCCCCCCTTCTCCCATCGCTTTCACCACCCGATTCGATAACAAATATTCCCTCACCTAAATTAGAAATGTGAAATAATTATGCCACCGGCCCTCCTACGGGTTATTCATAGGAGCCGGCCCGTTGTAAGCGAGCTTTCGTTATACAAATAGGTTACTTCAGAGAGTGACTTTAATTATGTTGGTTTCAAACAGAACATGAGTGCACAATTCCAGTGGGATTTGGAGTATCCAAGCTCTTTGTTAACTGAGCACAAATGTATGCCAGCGAGGAGCGCCAGCCCCGACTCCGCGCTCAATTTATTCAGACGCTGCACACCTCTGCCCGTGAATAATTCCGGTAATAATAAAGATAGCAAGGAATCCTCATTCAAGAGGAAAAAAGGGCTAACAAAGGGAAAATGTACGTGACTCTTCAAGGACAAGTTCTGGACAATGTCAAGGGCAATGAAAACAAATCGTGTTTGTCTTCTGTTTGTTCATCACGAACCTTTTGTTTGCTTTTGTTCCTTGATCTTTGGGGAAAAAGCTACGAGGACCCTTATATCAAAATGGTCACCTCTTTAGAAAGCTTGGAACCATCCAAGGAAAACTTAAGGAGCTCGTTTTAGAGTAGATTTGTTTGAGCAGATGTCATACGACGGTGCTCCAAGCCTGTTCATCTATTTCTCCCAGTCATCCAGAGAACCAGATCTCGACCTGATGCCTCCGAGCTGAGCCCATGCAAAAATCTGTAGGCTTTGTAACAGCTAAGAGAGATTTTACTTATTTGCTTGATAAGCATTAAGAAAAGCTAAACACTAGCAAGTCTAGGGCTACAGGACATTAAGCAAGTTTTGAACCCGTGTCTGGTTCTGACACTTTTTGTGTATAGATTTGGATTTGTTTATGAATTACCGATTTTGGCCAATAGTCTTGTTAAATTTTGATTTTGGTCTTGAATGAGAGCTTCTAGTAAATGTGGTTTAATTACTAAAGCAATGCACAAACGAAGCCAGATTGGCATATTTGGTTGAACTAATTTTTTTTTTTTTTATGGGAGATGTTATTGGTAGATCAGAAAATCTTGCTTACCAACTTCTATTAAACAGATAAAATAATTAGAAAATGTATTTGTGTCAACTAGAACTGCATTCTTCCATCCATCCATTCATGATGGTTCACTGCAAAGACCTACAACACACCCTTTTAAACTACGTAAAATATCAGTGGCTTCTATGTCTAATACAACTGTTAGAGGTAATTTATATCCTCACCTCTATTATCCAGAATGATTGGATGAGTTTGCTGATAATTCTCAATGAAAGTTGTTAATTCAAGTGTAACTTAATTAAAGGTTTTTGACCTTGCAAAGGATTTTGATTTTGATCTCTTCAACATCTTGACCTCGACCTCCTTAAAATTCAGCCTTGACTCGATCTAGTCTAATCCTGTTTTTATTTATTTTTTGTTTTTTTTGACAGTGGTGTTGAAACAAAAGAAAGTCGAAATAAAAACGTAACCGTAACCACAACCTTCACAACTTCCTGTAACTTCATATTCATATGAGTTAAAATATGAAGAAAAAAAAAAAAAACCCTCATAAGCACCAGGTTGTCACAGGAGCCAAGCCTTGAACAAAGCTTCACACTATACCAGAAAGATGAATATAACGTGTGTGGGCAATTGATATGACGATTTAATAACAGGAGAACTTTATTACAGACCCAGCACGAAGACAAATCTGCATCTTCATCCGCTAATATTTCACATTCATACAAAAACATAATCTGTCTGTTTGACTGCAGGGAAATTTATAGTCACCTCAGACAGACACCTGATTGCTTTCGCTGGACACAATAGTGGTAAATTGCAGGCTGGCTGGTAAACGCGGCCCGTCAGATGTATACACGCAATTCCTTCATGGCTGCTGATTGAAACTAAATTCTAATACGCGCCCCTGCGACACCCAACCTTGAAAATGACTGCATTCCCAAAGCTTCCGCTTTAATTTGGGAACAATATTAATTAGGGGGTTGCGTTTGGGGATTTTTTTTCCATGTGATCTTTCAAAATAATTAAAATGTCAGTGAAAATGAATATGCATAAAGGTCATATTTTCAGAAATTTCATCTCTTGGGATGTATGGAAAAAACAACTAGTTTGTTGGAAAACAACTTGATTTTAGACAAGCCCACGTAACAAACTCAACATGGTGGAATAATCCGGAAGCGTATCCCAGGAGCATATCTGTGGCTCGACACCAGCATCACTGTTACCATTAGAAATGGGATTAGCACACATGTTAACGATGTACATTAGAAATATATAAATATTGTATAGTCAGTGAGATGCTACAGTAGCTAACCAAAGGTCTAGGTACTAACCCAGGGTTTAGCAATTACATGGATTATTCTTGCAATAAGAGGTTGATGAGCAGGTGTCCAAGACACAAAAATAATAATACGCTGGTTGAAACAAAAAGTGGTCATGAATATAAAGCTCCCTGATAGTTACTGTGTCTACGCGACTGCGTGTCTGTTAGTGCTGCTGCTGCACACTTCACCCAGATCAGTCCACTATATCGGGTTAAACCATGTCTGGTTCGTTCTATGGCTGAAGGCCACGTGTTCACGCTCTCGTATAAAGAACATCATCTCCAGACCTGCTAAAGCCCTCTGGTGTTGGGGTTTAATTATTAAATGCAAAGCGTCCTGTTCTACTACAGACGTGTGTGTGTGTGTGTGTGTGTGTATGCGCTCGGTGCAACACATATGAATGACTGCAATAAAATATTAAAGGGATATGCAAAGCGGCAGGGAAATCACGACACGAGAGCATTTAGCAAAGAGTGCAAGGCCAAAGTGTTAAACTGATGAATAAACAAATGAAATTAATGCAGGCTTTATTTCAGATTCCCATCTTTTAAAGCTGAGCTCCTACACATTGTACTTTTGGTTTGGTTGTGAATTGAATTTGAAGGTCCACAATATGGCATCTTCACGAGCACACTGACCAAACATAGTGGAAAAGAGAAAAGTCCTAATGGTTTCATAAATGTAATTAAAATAGCAGATTTCTCAGGAACGACTCAAAGCTTACAGGACAGCAACGCAGAAAAACATGCTAATAAAAAGAAAAATGACCTTAGAGATATTTTCAGCTGGTTGTACTTATTGATTGTGTAATTTGGACTGATGAAATTTTTGGTTATGAATGAGTGTGTGAGTGTGTGTATGTGTGTGTGCCCTGCGATGGGTTGGCACCCTGTCCAGGTTGTACCCCGCCTCGTGCCCTAAGTCTCCTGGGATAGGCTCCAGGTCCCCGCGACCCGAAATACAGGATAAAGCGGTA
>JAQMYK010000005.1:30266307-30294244 GCA_030014345.1 Clarias buthupogon
GCTGAGTGATGATGGTAGAATAATTATAAAGGTCTTGACTAAAACAACATGCATGAGGAATCACAAAGGAGTTTTCAGAAAAAGAGAAAGAGGACAAAAGCAAGCGGATGGATGGACATGCTGTGATGACAGGAGGTCTCCACCGAAACACTCATGGTCCGACTCTGCAGCTTCAACTCGATGAGCTGTGTGTTGTTTAAACCTGCCGCGTGGTTCAGAATAAAGAGCGAGTGGCTCTTAAAGTGTGTGTGTGTGTGTGTGTGTGTGTGATACACCTCCAAACAGTACTACAATAACTAAGTGACCACAGAAAGACTCACTCAATCCACAATGCACATTTGTGATGTTTTTTAAGTGATTATTATTAAGACAAACAGAACAATGTCTATGAGAAGGAAGATGGAAAGAGAGCGGTGTGTATTTTGGCCCGGTGCACTGCACGCTGATCCTCCTGGTGCTTTAAGACCGATCCATTTCTAGACAGATGACATCGCGTGTGCCAGGGGACCCCATTAGAGGAAAGGGCCAGAGCAGCGTGTGTAAGCCGTCCACTTCTCCCCCTAAAGTAGGAGTGGGGATTACGCTGGCACCCCACGATGGATGAGCCACCACCGAACTGGACACTTCGCTCCCTGCCATAAATCTGAGAGGACCCCAGTGCATGCATGGAGGGGGAAGAGGGCTCACAATTCGGCTGCTTTACTTGGCTTTCTTGCCCTTCTGCAAACTTCTAGGGTTGCTCCCATCTCCATGGGCACACACACAGACACACACACACACATACACACACACACACACAGCACGAACATCTGCTGCATCTGATCTTCTAAATACACTAAATTCCAGACAATTCTCCGATTCGGGACGGAACAGTTAACTGCTAGCTTAAAAAAAAATTACATTCACAGTAGGGAGAGAGAGAGAGAGAGAGAGCAGGATTCTTCGTCAGCTGATCAGGATCACTCGGGTTTCCTCTAACTCATGTTCTCATTGTGCGTCCCCGTAAACACGGTTGTCCAATCTTTATCAACAGCAGGCCTCGGTCTTCTTCCCCCAATCTGCTGCCTTCTCACCCGCCCCCCTCCTCCTCCTCATCGCTCCCGCCTTGGCTCACTCAAGCACAACTAAGCCAGTGCCGAGACACAATGAGACCGTTTTACAGCAATCATCTCTTTTCACACTTGCTGATGCTCTTAAAAGCTGCAGGGATCATGAACTTCCCTCTCTCTCCTGCCTGGAGTCCCGATATTCCCTCAATTTGGAGTCACTGACCAGACACGCTACCAAGACCGAGTCGTAGCCCATCGTTCCCGGCTAACTAGCGCCGCGGCGACTAAGTGTCACATAAAGTAAGAGAACACCAGCATCTAAATACTCACCAGAAATGAGTCAAGAAAGCAAAGTTTGTGGTTCTATTTTTTTTTTCACGATAAATGAAACGAGCCACTTAAGCACATTGGGGTGAGCGGGGTCGGCCTGTCAACCCTCTCCAGACACAAAGTCGGGCTTACATAATCCGAGCTCCTGAACACCGATCACACTCTGATTATCCAATTAACAGAAGGCGACTCTGAATCCGCTCGGCTTCCAGGAGTTGCTGAGGCGCTAACATCAATTCTGTAAGTGCTTTTAACGGATTACGGGGTGCGGGATTCGGCCTCAGGGATAAGGAATGGCGTGTCGCATTCCTGCGCTCTACATTACAGTAATCGGGTGGGAAATTAGAGAGGAAGATGAGCTGAGACGAAGGTCCCATGTCACAGAGGAGTGTTTGGGACTGTTTTGGCTTTGGGGAGTAAATATTTAAACAAAACATTATTATTATTATTATTATTCCCAGAGGTGGGTAGTAACGAGTTAAATTTACTTGAGTAACTTTTTGAAAAAAGTTTACTTCTATGAGTAGTTTTATTGCACCATACTTTTTACTTTTTTACTTGAGTAGATTTGTGATAACGAAACGCTATTCTTACTCCGCTACACTCGGCTACACTCGGCTCGTTAATTTTATAACCATTTATTCTACACATGCAGCCGGTGGATCTACCGCATGACTGTTCACCAATCAGACGCAGCAACAACAATCACATGACTCCGTTTACCAATCAGGTCAGTCGTCATAGTGAAGAACAAACCCTTCAGCCGGTGTTCCATGAATTCATCCTACCTGTGAATCCGTCCTGTATTCGCTTCGTTGCGCGTATGCAAACAAAAGTTTCCGCATCTTTCTCTAATTATGAGGAACGTCCATAAATCCATGCGGCTGCTAGCGGGATCTTGCGGTGAGTATATAATGCTTTTTTCATGTTTCTGTGATTATATGTTAACTTTATTTGTACATATAATGTTACTTTAACAGTCTATGAATATATAAGTATATTTCAGTACAGAATTAATCGTCAACACACGTGTTGTACATTTTGATGCATCCCCAAAAATATGATGCCACCCTGCATTCTATACAAAGCATGTTTCACGTGAAAATGAACAGCTTCATACAGTTGGAACAGTTACTCAGTACTTTTACAATACTTTTTTACTTCTACTTGAGTAATATTATTTTGAAGTACAGCTACTCTTATTTGAGTAAATGTTTTACTCTACACTCTACACACCTCTGATTATTCCCGTGTGCACTTTTTGTCAATTTTCACACCAGGCGCAGGTTTAACACTGCAGAGGGTTTTTAAGCATACAGCTCTCTCTCTCTCTCTCTCTCTTTCTCTCTCTCTGTTTTACAGGGACGGGACTCACCACGGGCCGCCCGATACAATAATATCACAATACCCAGACCACCACACCTGATTTGATTTGTATTGCGACTCTGTATGATGATTCTAATTTACTAGTTTTTTCCAGATTATTCTAACGAACTCTAAACAAACTTTTTAGTAATTAATTCACTCCTACCGTACAGGACGCTCTGCTGCCTGCATATGTTTAAATAGTTTAGAGCACACCACCTGTAGGATCATACAGGAATTGCAACATTTTATCACCTCAAAGGCAAACAGATACAAATGAAAACATATTTACAGTTCAATTATAAAAACAAAAATATAAATTTAAAAAATGACATTAAAAGTGTCATTATAAAATCTGTATCAGTTGCCATTATAGCACATTTATTCTAAACACTGCAGGAGAGCTTATCTAAACTAATGAAAGTGTTCTACAGGTCCTGGACCCCTCACCGGGAGTGTGTGTGTGTGTGTGTGTGCGTCATTTTCCTAATCTCGTCTAATCTGTCTCCTCGATAAAGTCCAGACACCTGACTCCAGCAAGTGTGTATTATCTGGAGTACAGGAGTGTGTGCACACACACACACACACACACACAGGCATACCACTCACACACACACACACACACACACACACACATACACACGCGCACACACACACACGCACACACACACACACACACACACACAGGTTCACTAAAGAAACTTGTTTGAATATCACAAAGAGCAGCGAGCCTCACCGCTATCTGAGCATATTTGAATTAGCGCTGCGATTAGGAAACGACTAACTGTTGAGACCCCGAACTCCTGCCACATGCAAAGCCTTGATATCAAATCTACAAACACCATCAGCAGTTAAGAGCACATTATCTGTGGCACGCCATTTAGGGGGAGATTTATATTTATGTTCTATCAGGAGGAATTTCCGTGCTTTTTAGCTTTAGTTATCAACGGATCTCTTGCGCACAAAAGCCTGATAACAAAGGCTTTGCGTTGCCATATTGTTGAGCCGTGGCAATTAGAATGAGGGGCCTGAGGCCAGTCTCACTGTGAGGTGCGCAAGTGTGTGTGTGAGTGAGAGTGTGTGTGCATGCACAGGAGGGACAACAGCTTTGTACAGGATAACCCATGACTGGTGGAGCTGTTTTTAATTGAGGTCCCGTTGCCTTGAGCGTGTAGCTTTTGTTCGTTGCGTAACCCGCTCTCGCTCTCGTACACGGTGCAATCATTTAGCTTTACTGAATGCGACACTTTTCCGTTTAGACTGCAGTATTCACCTTTATCTTCACGAGCGTGTAGTATTAAAACAACACTGCATGCTAATGAAGTGCAGACTTCGGTGTTTAAGCGAAAGTAAACACACATGTGTAGGATTAACATTAACAGTAAAACACCTTAAAAGGTTTTTGAGTGGCACGATTATGGACAAGCATTATTACAGTATTGACATCATTCCTATTTCTCTTTTTATGTTCTTCATTCCTATTATTGTGGACGGGAGGAAAAGAAAAGAAAAAAAAACCTCCTCTAAACTCCCCTGAGGCTTCAGTGACTGTCAGCTTCTTTAACGGCGCCAATGAGGTAGTTTACAGCAAAGACCTCCCCACTTTCCCTAGACCCAGTTTAGAGGACTTAAGAAAGCACACACACACACACACACACACACACAGTCCTGCATTAATCAAGTCGAGATGTGCTCACGCTTCCTGCGACACACCAATTATCATGCTTTTTAAACAAATTCCGCCTCGACTACAGACACCTTATTAGGACCCTGAGAAGAAACGCCGGAGTCGAAGTAAAAGTCTATTAGTTAACACTAACTCAACCTTCGCCAGCGCTATTGTCTTAAAGTCCACAAACTAATTCGACTCTGCATTACCATTAACGAGTGAGACGCTTAGGGAAAAAATAATAAATACAAACTCAGAGATCGAGAAGGAACACTGAGATTCAGGGTGGTGGGAGGAAGGGGTTGGGTTTGTCGGTGGGATTCTTGTTATGACTTCCAGCTCGCTAATTTCACAAGACGATAATAAAAAAGGACATTGCTATGCACGGACTGCGCTCCCTCTTCCACTCGACGTGGCTCACCAGAGAACTGCCGCTACCGCATTGTTCGCATGAAAGACAATTAGACGCAGGAACATCAAAACCTAAAAATGACTAACTGCTCACCAGCCCTGGGTATTGAAAGTGTTCTTCGCTCCATTTTCTGGACTGATAGACAACAATCCTCCGAAGGCTGCTGCTTTCCGGGGCGCAGAAGAAAAGCAAACTCAGGAGAATGTGTATGTGGGGTGTAGGTATGGGGAATCTCCCCAGCTCACTGATTTATGCATTTCAGAATTTATTAACCTGGCTGCTGCCAATTGAAGGTCTGGCACTTTTGTAGCCCCGAGCTTCAAATTCCAGACACATCCAAGGAAATGCTCCAATAATAGCAGCCATGCATTTCTATAAAAAAAAAAAAAAAAAAAAAAGCAACAAGCCACTTCATTTCCTCCTGAGGTGACTGTCTTACTTTACTGTTGTCTGTATCACAGCATACAAGGGTCGTTCAAATCAAACCGGGACTTTTGTCAAGTGAAGACTTCAAGCAGAGTACGGTGATGAGAATCTTAGACGCAGTGAAGCATCTGAACAGCGCGAAATTCGTGAAGTCCGTACATCCGTGAATGAGGATCGGGGCCGAGGCAGCGAGTGGAACGCCTGATCACTGAAAATCAGAAGAGACACATCTGTGTGTGTGAACTGTATACACACTCATCCACCAACACCAACAACACGTTGTCTGTAAAAAAATGTAAAAACGTAGCTAGTCCTCCTCTCTGGGTTAGCCAGTTAGTTTTTGTTAATTTATGTTGTCAGGTCAATCTGTCTTGTCTCCGCTAGCCAGCTAACTGGGCCTCTTAGTTAGCTAGTTTAGTGTTTCTGTTAATTTATGTTGTACATTTATGTTGCATGTAGCACCTTGGTCCTGGAGGAACGTTGTTTCGTTTCACTGTGTACTAACTGTATATGGTTGAAATGACAATAAAGCCGACTTGAACTTGAACTTGAACCACTTACACGTTACAGGAACTTGGCTGGGAGTTATCGCCACGTCCCCCGTACAGTCCTGACCTCGATCCAAGACATTTTCACAAGGAGTTCCTGGGAGGCCGGCGTTTCAGATGTTAATCAGTCAAACAGTCCAATCACGGCTCCGGCGTACTGAGAAAACTTTCTACCTTGATGGTGTCCGAGCTCTAGTGACACACTGTGATAATAAGTGCATTAGTGTATCAACGGATTATATAGAAACATAAAGGGAGTGTTTACTCTCACGACTGTGTTCTGTTATTCTGTACAATCAAAAGTCCTGCTTTGACTCAAACACACCTTTGTAATTCCGCCGCCTAATACGAATATCTGCTTATGTGTAATACCAATGTGGTTGCTGGAATCCTTTATAATTTAACGAGTAAGAAGAAAACAAAGATGAAAAAATCGGTCAATATATGACTGTCTCACTCTCTGCCTCAAGCGGGGCGTCCCCGCTCCCTCAGAGCATGGGTTTTAGCTGAGGAAGCTAGCCAAAGCTGGGACAAGGCACACTGGTGGGCCAGGAATAGCGGCAATCAATAGCTTTGACTGCACATTCTCCAGGGTGGAGATCATTGTCTTTTTGAGTGGGGGCTGAGATCTGATCTGCGGCTGCTGTAGGAGGGGAGGGGGGAGTGGGCTGGAAACTGGATGCCAACACTGGGACAAGCAAGCACCGGGCTAATGCGGTGAGGTAATGTGTCAAAGAATAGCAGTGGGAGAAAAAAATAAAATGGTATCTTAAAATACCATCTCATACCAATCCAATGAGACTGTTGCACCTCACTGGTATATGCTCGGAAGCCGAGGTATCCGCTTCACTGGGACATAGTTCATTTTAACGATTTAAGCCTTTTTTTGCCCCAAACATAAATATTACACTATTATGCATAAAAATTGTATCCGTAACTCAGAGACCCCACCCCGCTACGTAACGATTCACTTCCGGGGTTCTCGCCTGCTGTCCTGTAATCGGCCCTTCAGCGTCCCACTCGGATTGGGGATGGAAACCCGTATTGATCAGGCCAGCAGTCAATGCCCATCAGGAGGAACAGGACCAGGCCATTAGAATGGCAGTCAATGGCCAGAGTCAGCAAGGGGGTAACTTTAGCACAGCCTCGGAGACACATCAATGTGAACCTAATCCCACTCTAAGTGGCCACTCTGATACTGCCGTGCACTTTCTCAAACGCTTCCCATAGCAGTGCGTCACACGCAGGGTTTTTTTTTTTTTTTGGTGGTAGTGGGGGAGAGGGGGAGGGGGTTTGGGGTGGTGGGTTTGTCATGGGCAGGTGGGAGTAACATTATGATTTGAATAAAATCACTGGACGCTGATGTGGGCTGTCGCTGTTGTCAGATTCCTGACAAACTAAAAATCTACAACCAGTAGCCAAAGGAACAACAATTAAAAAATGTTTCATTATAAAAAGACATTTAATTGTTTGGGCAGTGAAAAAGATTTTATTTTTATTTCAAATCTCTGGTATCATAATGTCCAGCGTCATCTTTAAATGTTTATGTGGCCACCTTATTGTACTGATCCTAATATGTCTGTATAATATGTCCAAAAGGCACTGGCACACAAATCAAACACTCTGATTGATTGATGACTTTGATTATCAGAAATCATACTAGGATCCAATTAAAGACTTTGCATTCAAAGTTCAGTCTCACACTTCACAATGAAATATCATAAAAACTAAACGTGATAGAGTCTAACCCTCGCTGTTTCTATCACTTTGTTTTCATTAACTACATCATCGAGGAAAAAGAGGAGGAGTCAAGATTACACAGACGAATAGGAAGGGATTCAAATAAATTAGAAAACAATATATTAATGCCTGAATTGTGCTTACTCTGAGAATTGTTTGGCTGTCAGAGAAGGTCATGAAAATGAATGGAAAACTGATAAAAATTAAAGAATTAATAAATAAATAAATAAATATGAGGCGTTCAAGTCAAACCGAGACTTGTAAAGAAATTTCTGGTGAATAAAGACATAAAAGTGATTTACAGAAGACTTCAAGTGCAGTAGATAGGTGAGTCCATTAGTCTCAATAAAACATTTGAACGGTGCAAATATTTTAAAGTAGGCCATTAAAGGAGTTCCCGGGAGGCCGGCGTTTCAGACGAGAAGCAGACAGTCTGATCATGTCTCCGGCGTATTGAGAAAACTTTCTACCTTTATGGTCTCCAAGCACTAGTGAAACCCTGGGATACTGTAAGTGCATCACAGCTCAGAGATTAACAACTCCCTTTATTTCTCTATATAATCGTAGTTTTCACTCTGAGAACTGTGTTCTGTTATTCTGCACCAAAGTCCCAGTTTGACTCGAACACCCATCATTGGAAAAAATACATACATTAAAAAGTTGCTGCAATGAACAGTGATTACTATATTCATTAATTCATTTGTTTATTCATTCATTTTTATAACAGCTACCACACTTTATATGGAAAGTGTGAAGGTTCCCACGTTTGCACATGCATGAGAAACCCCGCCCCATGTCACATGACCTGTCACTCTTATTGAGGAATCACACAATCCCTCCCAGAGGGATTCTGCTTACTCAGGACGAACATCAGGATCTGAACTCACAATCTCAATATGAGAGATGAACACTTTTGTGTTGCACCATTGCAAGAAAAAAACTTTGCCCAGTTTGTGCCCGCATTTCATCCGGTTCTCTGATGACCAATGTGCCACTTAGTACCCACAGAATAGTCGCAGTGGTTGTTCAGGGGCCCCGCAGAGAGCCTGGTGGTCAACTGGTGGCGAGCTGAGCGCATGCTAATTAGCGCTCAGCTGAGGAATGAGCATGCATTAGCCACGCGACTAATCAATGAGAAAAACCACTGAGCAAACTCCTATTCGACCATTTATATTTAGTCCTCGCTAACCTCTGTCCCCCACTCTCATTAGCAGCTTAGTCGCAGAGAGGCTTGTGGGTATGGATAAAGAAAACAGGCACATAAATTTCCTCAACACACATACACACGCACAAGCAGCCTCGGTTGAATCACAAAATACAAGTGTGTGTGTGTGTGTGTGTGTGTGTGTGTTAGATCCCATTACCATGCAGGCGGAAACCATGAGGTGGTCACTGAGCGTATTAATAAATGAGAGGATATCAGGATGCACGTTGTTACGTCAGTACAGACAATGCAATCGCTAATCAGAGCTCTACATGATCGCGTGTGATCCTAGCGTTCACTCCTGTAATGCGAAAGTGAATGATGCACTGCGTTTTGCTTGTATGTTCCCCCTGTTTCCTCCAGCTCTCAGCAAACCTCCCAGAAATAGGCCAGTTGGTGGATTGGCTTTGTTACTGTGTGTGTGTGTGTGTGTGTGTGTGTGTTTGTGTGTGTGTGTGTGTGCGGTGTGCATGTGTACTGTAACCTGTGATGGACCAGAAAGATTACTAAAGATGAATAAATTGATATATATTTATTTACTGTATATCGAGTACTTTATGAATGTCCTAGCATAACCCTAGGAGGGATTTTCATCAAATGAATATTATTAAATTATACAGTATCCAGGGTCAATATTATGAATTAAATGACAGTGCTTGAGTCTTTCTAAAGAGCGCTTTTGTCGATCCACAATCCTTAAAATGTAAAACGTAAAAGTGACACGTTTAAGTCACCATGTCACCCCTCATGTTTATTTATTTATTTATTGAACTCATACATTGACTGTCATTTTACATTTACATTTAGGCATTTGGCAGATGCTCTTATTCAGCGCGACTTACAAAAGATTTTCCTTTCTCTCTCTCTCTCTCTCTCTCTCTTTTCCTCATTCTTAATCTGTCTCTCCCTCTCCCTCTTCCTCCTTCGCCCTTATCTGCTGTCCTTTTGGGAATAACAGTGATTAACTAAAGTAAACTTGGCTTTACTTATCGTATTATACTCAGGAAGGCCTGGAAGGACTAACGCTTTAAATAATTCGCATGCAAATGCTGAACCCTGAACACTCTCGAGATTTCTCTTGGTGTAATGTTATAATTTTTTATTTATTATTTTATTTTTTTGGCGAGCACCAGGACTTCCTGTTCCCCATTCACCATCCGCTGCACGTTTTCCGACTCGGCCAGACCGAGAGATCATATTGTGGGATTCATGGTGGGATTTGTTTTTTTTACAATTACAATGTAATTTCTACAATTCTCTCCCAGTTCCACAGATTTGAAAAGAGTGAGACGGGTGCAGAAAAGTGATTTACGCCTGTGGTGATAAATTCTCTAATACCGTATTATGGTGTGTTTAATCCCAGCTGGGGGTAAGGGGTCACTCTCGCTAGACGATACCGTGAGAGATCAGTGCCGCTGGTGGATTTAAGGAAAAAAATAATCAAATCTACACCAAAAATGAAGACCAGTTCATCAGTGATTTGACACAAAAAAACAGACGGAAGCCGCTGCTGCTCCATTCCAGATTAGACTCCCACAGCAGAGACACTGAGCAAGCAAAAGCGAATAAAGAAAATACTGACACACATTTATCACCTATAGTTTTTCGACAGAATTAATGCCCAGAGTCATACACGTGGAAACACATGCAGCAGACACACTGACCACCCGTAATCTGGCGCTGTAGAAATTGCCTTGTCTCGGAAAAAGACAAAAATCTGGTGTGTCTGGGGAGGAAGGAGGGAGGTAGAGTTACTTAGAGAAAGAAAATAGAGCCCCCTCTCCAGCACGCAGCCCCCTCATTGGTGATTAATCAGCCGACTCACAGCCTGGTGCACATTAACCAGATAATTAATAATTTCTTAGGGGATGCTAGCTTGGCAAGTGTTTTATCAACCTGAGCAAGAAGAGGAGGGAGGCAGGCAGAGAGCGAAGTGGAGGGAGGGGGGATGGGTCGGCTGGAGAACCCCAGGATCATCATCATCATCATCGTCAGGAATGAATATTTATTAGGATTTGAACCCACAACCCACTGGTAATGAGTCCAGAGCCCTGCGTGCTAATCCTCACCGATGGGCGCTGCTGAGCTGTGAGAGGGAAAACAGAGCGGACCCAACATAGACACACTTCTGCTCAGATCTGCGCCGCTCGTGATTATTGTGATTAATACTGTACGAGTGCGATATTTCACATACTGTTTATTATTACACAATTCAAAACATGTTCATAACGACTCAAATTTAAATATTCTCTAATAAATCCTCTCATACGTATACCCGCCGTTTGCTTTTATAAACGCTTTAAACTGCTTTAGTTTTCTCAGGAAAGCTTTAAAATCTCCTTGCTTCTTTCTTTCTCATCATTCTGCATTCGTCAGATTGAGACAAAAGAACAAGAGGGTCATGCAAACTTATTTTTAATGTATATATAGTCATATTGATTCGCCTATTTTGCGCAGGACGTATATAACGGTGCAGAAAGAATGAGCTCTTCTTTTTGTTCCAACTCAGCTGAACCCCGACAGAAAGAGTTTTTTTTGTTTTGTTTTCCCCTGAAACCATCTCATCTCTGAAACCCTTATCCCACTTGTGTGTGTATGACTCGAAGCCTTCCTCAGTGCTTTTTTAACATTATCCAGCCTGGAAAAGTCACCTTCTTCTTTTAATTTAGATTAACTTTAAGATTCACTTAAAAAGCTAATTCGTGAAATGAAAATGTATTTTAGAAACAGTTTAAAATACTTACAACTTTGTGTGTGTGTGTGTGTGTGTGTGTGCGTGTCTGTGTGTGTGTGTGTGTGTGTGCTTCAGATTGGGCCATACTGGGAAAAAGGAGCTGCATTTGGGTACCTGGTTTCCCCTCACAGCCACAGCTCTCAGAAGCAAACATCAAAAGGCTTTCAGCCAAATTGAGAGTGACAGCTCCTTCATTTGTATTCACCGTGACATTACAGATCTAAACTGAAGTCTTAAGGCTTTTTTAACTATTTGTCAGGGGAGGCCCATTGTTCTTCCTGCCTCAGATCTCAGCTTCTGAGCCTCTCGACTTCTCTGCATACTTGCCGCTAACTTTGAAGGATCGTTCAGCAAATGCGATTAGGACCCCCTATCAAAAAAAAGGGGGGAAAGAACTCAACTCTGGGAAGAAAAACACAAACGGGACTGGCATTTACACTTAAATATTTCTAGAGGTGTGTATAAAGGGGTGTGGTGTGGGATTCTCTACAAAGCTAAAATTGCTAGAAAAATTTGGAGGCTGGAAAGTCAGGGGAATAATCTGTGGAAGTCAGCCGTGGCAACATGATAAAGAAAATGTTCAAAATTCAGAGACTTATATATAACCATTATATTTCCAGTTAGTTAGGAACACCCATACTCACCTATACAGTAAGTCCCCAATATACAGTACAAACATTCGAGTTACAAACTTTTGAAGATACGAACATGCCTTCATGTATGTTCAATAGCGGAAATTAGATCACATGTCCGGTGTATATTGTCTCATGCTTGCAGCGTGCCTCCCAGGATATCCGGAACTAGTGTAAAAAAGCAGCGGCGATGAAGCGGGTACTGCTGAAAGACGCCGTGCAATAACGTTGGATGGCAGGCCCTTACTTTATTTTAAGTTTATTTTTAACATGAATTGTTCAACCATCGGCACGATTCTAAAGGACACTGTACTGTAATATGCTGTGTACAGCCAATTGTGTTAGTATGCTATTGCCTACACAATGTTTGTTGGACTTACAAACAAACAGAACTTGTTTGTATGTTGGGTCTGACTGTATGTCAAAAAGCAAGGTTCAAATTAAATATGAAAATCAGGTAAGAGATGTTCTGGTTCGGAGGCATGGCCTCAGGTCTCAGACAGGTTAGTTTGGGTATTTAAGAAGTTGCTGATCTGTATTTTGACTTTACACAGAATGTCGTGGGGAAAAAAATCCAGTAAGTCTCAGTTGTGTGGGCAGATGAGACCTCGCTGATGAGGGACAGCTAACAGGATGTCTAGGGTAACTCAATTAGCTATTCTTTACAACTGGGGTGAACAAAAAAGCAACTCAATATGGCCAACCTTGAGCCAGATGTGGAACAACAGCAGAAGACCCAGGGGTGAAAGTAGTTTTAAATTCCTACTGGTACTATGCAGCTAAAATGTTAGGAGAATTAACCATGGACCGTCCTGTAAAGCTCACTAATTTCTGTTTATGTCTTCACTTATTTACGTACTTTAGAATATCCTCAGCTAACTAACTGTTCCAGGGTCGAATCCTAAATAGTGTTAAATGTAAAGCTAGTGCACTATGTAGGGTGTACAATCCCTTGTTCCACACAGTAAGTAGTGCCCTTGATCAGGGCTTAGAGAGGGATTTGGGATTCGTGTTAGACGCTAGTTAGCTTTGTAGCTAAGTGTTAGCCGTGAACAGAACAACACGGACAGATTTAGAGGCGATTCAGAACAACTTAGACATGATTACTGCAGAGACGGCGTGTTGTTTAAGACGACATAACGTTATCAGATGTGTGTTCTTACTGAAAGTGCTTCTGTGACTGGGTGTGAATGTGGGTTTTGTCAGGCAGCTGCTCTCTCCTCTTTTCAGTACTGTGTCCTGCGACTGAATCTTTCAGTGGTACACAGTATCGAACCAGAGTACCGGCCTGCTTTCACCAATGAGAAGACCACATTCGGTTCCATTTCTGACAACCATGAACAGGAACCTAAACATACTGTAGATTAGGCACAGATTCACTGAAACTGGACATTTGAATCCTTGGTTAAAACCTATGCACTGTTTGTCTAGTTGTTATAGTTTTTTATTGTAGTATTTTAATTAAATTATGTTAGCTTTCATTCACGCCTAACAATAGCTACTTTAATCTCTGCAAAGTCCATAAACGTGATGTTTCTACTGGCTGACCTCATTCTCTGCACGTTACATTAATTTCACACTAAACTAAAATCAAAATGCAATAAAATGCTATAAAAAACAGCGAGCGCTTGCTCGCCTGTGGTGAAGTTCCCAGCTCCCATAGCCACCACGCTACAGCGATGAACAAGCCACCATTCTGGGTCCAATAAAAGCCTCGTTTGAAGTTCAACCCAACATTATATAGGCTGACTGTTTATTTCTGATAACGATTGCATCCAGGATTTATTTACTGCTATTTGCTGGAAGTTTATGGAGTGGGGAGATGTGTGAACCACTGGAGAACAGCTGGTTGAATGACAATTTGTAAAATAAACCTAATTCCAAAAGGAAAAAAACCCTGATTGTGTTTATTTTGGCTGCAACTCTTACAAATAAACAATGCCTTTTCATTAACCCCTGGTGCTGTCCTCAGAACAGCCATAACGCTGCTCCCCATAGCACAGGGACACACTCGTGTCTGTTCATTCACTGAAGAGACGGACTCAAATATAGAGAAAGAGACAACTCGTACCCAGCCCATGACTCTGCACACTAGTCACTAACCCTGCCACACACTCCACCCATACAGCACACTTACACACTTATTTAGACATCACTCTATCAACCATAGGGAGAACATGCAGAAAAAACCCACATAGACAGATGTCCAAGCTCAGGATTAGATCAGGACCAGGATCTGTAAGTTTCTGAATACTTCACACAAATGTAGTATTGGACAGTCGTGGGTTGTTGTTTGAACCCTGTAGAAACAACTCAATTACATTTTTACATTTTATGTGCATAGTGCATAGTGCTTTTAACAAGGGACATTATAAATGAAAATAATGTTGTGCCGAATGAGCAGCCGGTTTCGGAAGAAACCTTGAGAGGAACCGGACTGGAAAGGGAAACGATCATCTTTAGGGTGATGCCAGATAGTAAGAATATAAATAGCTCTGATATTGAGAGAAAAATAATTATCAGTCCCTTCTTTGTAATTAGCTTATCATAGCAGCAGTGTGTAGTGACTAGACATCAACTCCAAGCTGTCTTCTTACCCAAGCAAAGCAGTTGTGCCTCTGATCATCTGATATCCACATCCCACATCTATAAATTCACAAAGCAATAACTTCTCTGCTCATGTCCTAAATTCAGTCTCATGGGTCCGAGTGTTTGTGTGTTGACGCTCTTCAGCTAGAGCTACACGTGTGACAGAGAGCTTAAGAAGAACATACAGACCACAACAGATCTCCAACAAGTCATTAGGCTCCTGTGTATCGTTCAGTACGTTCTTTATCATGTGTGTAGAACGTGCCAGCGGTCCGAGTGATTGCTCTGTGGAGTTCATGAGCAGACAGTGAAGGCCAGAGGCGTCTGGAGGAAACGGGAAAGAGAGCTGCTGAGGCGTGATCAAACAGGGCGAGTGAGCTAATTCCCCATCACCACCGCAAAAGAATCCCAATGTGTGTGTAGGTGTGTGGTGAAGCAAATCATGGCGTCCCAGACAGAAAATCAAGGGTAAGTGTCAGACACAAACTACAGTGTTGGTGTCAAAGCCTCTCTCACGGCGCTGCTCTGGTTCCACTGGAGGATTTGCTTTCACAAGCTTTCAATCACCGGCCTACTAGCTTTACCACCGGGCCGAGCGGTCCAGGCCGTAATGAAATCCCACTGTATGTGCTGCATGCGTCTTAAACAGCTTTGTCTCTCTGTGTGTCTGAATTCTGCAATCGGATTGGTCATAAAGTGGGCATTAAAAGACAACAATAGATCAGACTGTAATGTGAAGGGTGCTGTTATACAATATTTAATTGTTTCTGTAATAACAGATCACAAGACTTGAAATAGTGGAAGAAGAACCAAAGCCTAAATATGAATAGAATAAAAAAAAAATGACTGTTGTTTATATGATAAAGGTTTTTTAGAAGATGTTTATTAATATTAATGTGTTTAGGCTTTTTAATGGTCACAGGGATTTAAAATTAAATTTACCAGCACTGGAAAGTCTTCAGGACGGTGGAGATTATGCTTACAGGTTTCTCTGTAAAATCACAACATGCACTTTTGTTTCATTATGAGGCTTATGAGAGGATTTTTTTTTTTTAACATAAAGGCTAACCTACAGGACATTAACTGCAGCTAGATACAGTTTGAAGTGGGTCATGTTTAAATAAAACTAAACTTGTTTGTCATACTGATGTCATATGAGTGCAATAATAGACTTCAGACTGTTCTGAAAAAAAAATTATGACAAATTAATGTCTTAAGAGAGCATGAGCATGGTGCGTCAAATGCAAAATTCAAACTACAATGTGACACATTTTTTAAATATTATTTTGTAGAATTAAATACACTGGTTAAAAACAAATTAGAACTGGATGGTTTGACAGCAAAATGAGATAAAAGCCATTTTCTGTCTTTCGGTCATTTTGGCAAATTATTAATCAGTAAAATATTTTTTGGCTGAAAATCATTGAAAAATCACGAGCACTAGGTTTTCTGCGTATGGGAGCCATGATATACAATTCAATATTTGCAAAAATAATAATGATGAAAGAAAATTAAGCAAAGAAATGCTACAAGACTCAGGCATCTCATCGTGTAGAAGAGACAAGAGAAAGACGTGTCGTGTGCAGAAAGCTGGACACCTGGTTATTCACCCAGGATTTCTGAGCTTTGTTCTAACCCTGTGAGATATAAAATGCGGTTTGTTGATGTCCAATCAGCTCCAGTATGGTACATCGCTGTAAACCTCAAAGGCTGAAGTGAAACTTTTGGCTTTTTGACTTTGCAAATTTTTTAAAAACTCAACCCACAATACAGCTGCAGTCTGGTTTATCCACTGGGACAAAACAGTGTCAGGTGGAATTAGAGTGTTTTGCAAAATAACGTAAAAAAATTGACATGTTTTTCAAAATTTACTTCCTGCTTCTTAAACAATCAAACACCACCAACACCAACAACAACAACAACAACAACAACAACAACTGCCAAGATGGAAATATCTAACTTTGCTTTCAAACTGCTTCCCTGCTTTTCTACTAAAAAGAGTTTGGTAATTTCTAGTAATAGAAACATCCTGCTCTTCCTTCAAATAAAGCCAATTGGTAAAATATAAATCAGTAAAACACAAATCAGACCCTGAGGATCCGCTGTTGTTGCTTCTGTTATTGTTTGACTCATACGGCGGTGTAATGATGTCATCAACTCCACAATCTCATAAGATCTCTTTTGATTTAATGGCCACTGTGTAACAAGGGACACTCGTACTCGAGCATTAAACCGGCGCACAAACATCACATTAAAAACTCTCTCTTTACCAGTTTGCTTTACAACGCTTTTGGGGAAGTCGATTAATTGAAACAGTAGATATCCAATCAGCTACTGTCTGAGTTTCACTGATTTATTTGAATCTGCTGGCCTTGAGATGGTGAAGGGCGGTATCAAACAGAAAAGTGAAGTTCAAATGCACGGGGATTTGAAGCGAGAGCACAATGAGGAGTCTGAAAACATATTCTAGCCCACACTCCAGGGACCAAAACCTTAACCCCTATGCAGGCAGCAAGGGATAAGGGCTTGACATATTGGCCCACTTAAAGAAACCCTCACCCGGCCGATTAACCAAACTTACCAGTGCAGTCTGAAGTGGTGTGTGGGTGAGACGCCGGGCTGCCCTGTGGTATAATTGGATGCCGGGGTCAAACCCAGAGAGCGACGCAGAGCGCTGAGGCTGACGGGGCTCCCTAAAAACTAATTCAGAAAAGCGTGCTGTAGGGGGGGGTAAATCAGTGTGTATTTTACTGTAGATGTGTGTTTATGTTGGGAGTTGATATGTTTACTGTATTTTATTCCTCATACTGGAGAAGAAGCTCATCCGCAGCACCTTCAGAACTTAAACACTCTGTGTGAGACTTCTACAGCAAAATGATTTACAGTAATTACAGTATATTCACAATGAATACATTTACATCATTAAAAACATCTTAAGCATCACCTACTTCATTATTAAAATCTGTGCTTTTTATCATGTTTGATTAGATTTACCAGGTTTATTAAATACTGTAAGTCTTCTTCTTTGCAAACACAATCAGGCTCACAAGTCATGTGGAACGATGATACGTTACCTTGGTGAGATAACCTGGGTATTGTTTTATAAAGCCCTGATTGTGTTTGCAGAGAAAAGCATGTATTTCATGAGCCTGCAAAATCTAATCCTACACTACTGGGCAAAAGTCTTGACCCCCAGTTCTTCATATTAAATGAAATTAAATAATGTCGATTAAATTACAAAAATGAGAACAAAACTGCGACAGGCTGCAAAATTTCTCAGCAGCGACCTCATTTCCCCTCTCGTCTGTTCCGAACACTCAGCATTCAGCATCAGCAGTATAATAATCACCAGCCTGATCATCTGTCATCATCTGCACCTGTTTCTCACCGGGTCAGGATTTAAGTAAGATGTTTTTTATGCTTGAATGATTCATGGGTCACTGTGTGGCTTAACAAACCAAAAACATTCCTCCGACACTGCTCAGGTACAGGGACTGGAGGGAACATAATGAGAGACAAAAAAGTCCTTCAGGAAGTCTGGAGAATTTTTCCTCAAAACTACATTAAAGATACAAGAAAGTCTGGAGCTTTGGAAGTGAAATATGAAGAAATGGTGGTTGTGGGCGAGACATATGCAACATATTATTTTGGTAACATTATGTATTTTATATCAATAATATTTAAATATGCTATAAACAGAGATTATAATTTGGTTAAAATCCAGTAAGTTTCTGAGCCCTTAAATAACAGTCTGCTTTGTGATGAATGCTTTTATCAATATTCATGGCATAGAAACTGATGCAGATACGTTGCATTTTCACGTTTTATTTTTTTTTCTCCATGAGACCCGGTTTGTCCGAGACAGAGAGCGATCAGAGACCAGCGACACCAAACCCATCCATATTCTCAATCTCTCTTCCATTAGGCACCTGGCAAAACTACTCCTGCACCGCAGTGCTTATATCAGGAGAAACGCTATCCTCACATGTCGATCATTTAATATCGCACACTTTACACGCTTTTTAAAAACAGGCTTCGTTTAGCTCAGTTACACGACGCAGAGCCTTCTCTCACGCTGTATATACAGTACATTACACAGCAGTGATAAGACCTCGAGATGCAAACTCACCAAGCTGAAACACACACACGCAGCATGCTGTTCTGACGAGGCCAAGAGAAGACGTTCCTGCCTGAGAGCTAAAAGCAAGAGCTTAAAGAAAAACTGGAAAGGTTTACATGATGTGCATGCGTGGTGTGCAGGAGAAGAACTCGGCTGAACAAATAAATTAGGAACCCAACGAGAGATCCCAAAACATAAACACACACACCCACACACACACACGCACACACAAACACGGTGGAAAAGTAGTGGCCTAGAAGTGTGTCAAAACCAGACACACACACACACACACACACACACACACATACACACATACACACTCTTGCTCTCTGCAGCAATCGTCATATTTACTCAAGCCAGTGAATATTTTGAGATTTCAGCCACGGCTGGGAGAGAAGCAAGAGGCATCAATTATTTAGAGGAGGTAACCCGATGCTTCCTCTGTTGAGACAAATCTGCAGGCTGCTCCCCTGAGTGAATAAAAAATGAATTATGGAGAATTTATTAAAGTGCGTTTGAGTAAGAAAAACACACACAAAAAAACAATACAGGTCTCCGCGCGCTACAGTGTGGTGACTGCTCACGCAGACGGTGTAAACTCTCTCTCACCCAAACGAACAGCTCGAGTCTGCAAGGCGATAAATAAATATATAAAACAGACCTACACACATACACACAACGGCCTTTGTGCAGGTGGAATCAGAGGCTTTGGAGCTTTAAAATGCTTCCTTTTGTAAAAGGCTCATCAATAAAACAGAGCTCTTTATATGTGCATTTTTCCCGTCTCAAACTTCTGCCGTGTTTGTTTGCACATGAGAACAGCCGAACGCTTACTGTAGCCTGAGAATGATATTCCTCTTCAAAAGAGTTTCTCCAGCACACGGGCGAGAGGGAGATGCTAAATAAACGCGGGCTGGAAGACCTAAGAGCAGTTCATGGGGTGCGGGATCAGACAGACGCGTGTGCCTGAAGCCAAATCTGCAGCAAAAAAAAATTAGCTTAAGAAAAGAATGATCAAGTAAAACAAACGTTGGACCAAACCTTCAAGAGCGAGGTTTAAATATTTATTTTTAGTGAATAGATAAGAACAGTCTTGTCTTTTCTTCACTGTTTGTTAATCCATTAAATACCCAGAAGCCTCAGCAACATCCAGTCTATACACCTCTACCTGCACATCATATATATTAGTTTTGTTGTACTTTCTACATAATATATTTCAATATTTGTGTCAATAACTGAATAATAAACCAAGATTAAGATTATGATATTTAAGATTGTGGAATTGATCTTCAGTGTCTGGCTGAGATTTATTAGTGCTGGCAACTGATTAAAAGTTTAATCAAGTTAATTGCAGTCATAGTATGTGATTAATCACGATTAATCTCAATTTTTAAATACTATTTAAATAAATAGATTTACTCGTATTGTAAATGTGCAATGTTGGATTAACAGATTATACATTTTTATAATATCTCAAACAATAACATTTAACAAAATGGTAAATTAAAATGGGACGGGTTGCCTGAGCCACCGCTCACACATCTTACATTTGATGTATTTCTGTAAAAATGTTTCCTCTTGAAGGCAGCTCGAGCACACAACTCTGGTTTTTATAAAGAAACTTGCCGTTGTTGACTTTTTGCCATCATCTGGTGATGTTTCCTCAGTTATTTTATTATCCGCATTAAACGTGCCATTATCACACTGATGGGGAAACATGCTGCCGTTATGGGAAGCCATTAGGGTCAACCTTGGTCATATTATTCATTTGTGTAAAAATTAGTAATAAGTCAATCACATGCGTTAACACGTTAATTTAGACAGCCTTAACATTTATCTAAAACAATCAAAGAGTGAATGAGAAAAAAAAATTGTCATAAAAACAATGTTGAATATTCGCAGATCCTTTTGATTAAAACCAGCTTTCACTTTTTCCAGAAGTTTGTGCTACAGTAGCTCTTTTATGAGCTTGGACCAGATGACTCTTTTCCCAACACGTAAACCATTTTTTAGTCACCATGACCCTGTCACCGGTTCAACGATTATCATTCATTTGACTATTTTTGGTAGTTACTAACCACTGAGTACCAGGAGCACACGGCGAACCTGCGGCAGGAGTCTGGCCGTTACAGCTTGGATCTTTGTGAAAGACTCTCAGATCCTTGTGATTGTCCATTTTTCCTGCTTCCAACACACGGACTGTGAGAAATAACTGTTCACCTGCTGTTTCCCAGCCACAGACAGGTGGCGCTGTAATTAACCAGTTCACCAGTAGGTGTTTTTACTGTTACAGCTGAACTGTGTACGTGTGCATTGAGTATGAGTGTGTTATAGTCACGTAAAGCATTACCAAATATCCAAACTCAAACTTTAACACAACATACAGTATAGAGCAGAGCTTTTAAGAATCCCAGATGATAATGTACTTACATTAAATAAAAATCAGAAGTTGTTCATGATCTGTTGTGCAACTACACAATATCTTACTGAGTTGCAGAAGATAAGCATATTTATAATGGCATAACAGGCAATGACCAGAGGACAATCGGGGTGTGTGTGTGTGTGTGTGTGTGTGTGTGTGTGTGTGTGTGTTTGAGGGGTTGGGGGGCATCCCTTTTAGCTCTCAGACAAGGAGGCATGTGATGCACGCACCAATTACGCTTCCATCCGTCCATGCTGTAGACATGGCAATGCAATTTTCGCATTATAATCAAAGCCATATGACAAGGCCAAGGCCATTAGAGAACAATTTCAAGTGTTTCTCAGCAAGATGATGATTTCGGATTTGCACTTGCATATGCCTAGTGCTTACCTCTGCGTGAATGCACCTGCTCAAAGGCTCCTGCCTTCCTCCTCTCCTGCCAAGTGAGAGAGAGAGAGAGAGAGGGAGAGAGCGAGAGAGAGAGAGAGGGAGAGAGAGAGAGAGGGAGAGAGAGAGAGAGAGGGAGGGAGAGAGAGAGAGGGAGAGAGAGAGAGAGGGAGAGAGAGAAGGCCCTGACAAAGAAAACAACTTAACAGCCGAGATATAGAGGTGTAATTTGATTTTATCTGTGTGGACAGATAATGACGGCCTGAACTCCATTCAGAGGTGCCAAAGCTCCAAACCTGTACTTTAGCGAACGCCGCTCAGAGCCACACCGCTCGCAAAGCCAAATGTAAAAGTCCAATGTTTACAGATTACATCTCCCCACCGGCATATGCAGCAATTCTGTTCGGCTCCCGGGGGAGAAGGAGAGCTAGAATTTGTCACAGACCTTTGATAAGTGTCCACATTTTATTCAAGTGCTCACTAGAACCTTTATTTTAGCAAATACAACACTGGAGTAAGAATGGACTTGTGTTCCATCCGTCCATCTGCTAAACCACTAATCCTGCGTAGGGTCGTGGGGGGCCTGGAGCCTATCGCAGGGACCTTAGGGCACAAGGCGGGGTACACCTGGATAAGATGCCAAACCATCGCAGGACACAAGCACATGTACACACACACACACTCACACACCCATCATACTGTACAGTGTGAGCAAACTGGAAGCATCATTCAGCCCACACTGCATGAGGAAAGGCGAGAGTCGAACCCCTAAACCCTACACACAGATATACTTCCTTATAATATACTGTAAGTACATAAGCCATATAATGCGTTGGTGCCTTTAATAACATTCCAACTACACAGTATTAACTGTATGTCTTCAGCCAATCATGTGTAATCATGCATACTGTACACTCATGGACATACAGTACAAGTCAAGAGCTTTAGTTAATGTTCACAACTAACACTGCCATATGTTTCAGCTTATTGGCTGTAGCATGTTCCTATTAAAGTGGCCAGTGAGTCCATATTAAACTTTAGATATCATAGATATCATTTGTATACATACAGTATATTTTATTTGCTCCATATACCTGGAATAAATATTACATTAGGATGTGTGTACAGTATGTTGTATTAATAGAAATTAAGTAACAGTTGGTACATGACACTTACAGTACATAAGCCCTTTATGACAACTGATATAAACATATATTTATAAACGCTGGTTACCAGAGTGTTCATTTTTAATCCAGAGTTTTGGTCTGATGTACAGAAATGTGAGCGTGTGTTAACAAAAACAGCCATGACCCCATAATAGATGTCGCAATATTCTTTTATGTAGGGTTACAGCGAGTGTCATGAAGAGCTTATAATGGTGTCATGCAGCTCTATGAGCACACTGCTTTAGGAAAGTGATCCCAAAACAATTGCATAAAGAGAATCCACAGAACACCCCATGCTTACACTGATACTGAGTCCTCTTGACTGCTCTCTCATATCACACACTTCTCTCTCTCTCTCTCTCTCTCTCTCTCCATTTGTTGTGGTTTAGACACCGTGAGTCGTTTTTCCACTTCAATAGGCTGCCTCGTGACACTATTTTATAAAACATGTCAGATCACTTCTCCAGTGGCCCTTTCTATCTGCGCGAGGTGCTTCGCCACAGCTTCCCTCGTCTGCAAGAGACACTGACCCCTGTCCACCACGGCACGCATTAAAAGAGGTTCACGCCACCAGACCGCTCGCTCTGCTCTCTCTTCCTGAGAGAATAAAGGGGGGGGGGGGGGTGTTCGCTCATTAACATTGGAATAGCTGCTCCCGCTATAGATGCCGAAGCGGCTACGCTGTTCTGAAACACTTGACAGGTTACATAAGCAGTTCAAAATCCTCTTTGCCGGAAAGCATTTGCATTTTGCTGAATCTGAAATGGAAGCAACGAGCAGCGTATAGTGCCGTCCTGCCCGGCCTTCTTTAAATTCTTTTTTTTTTATATATATATAAAAATCAAGCCCTTGTTGAGCAAACTATTATCATACTGAAATATGTGCTAATGCTTAAAACTAATAGAAAATAATATAAAAAACGATAGAGTACAGTACCTGGGGGTTAACTCCGAGTCGCTCTGGATGAAGTGTCAGGAGGTTTCCTAATGACCGCCGGCTGTCAGAGGTTAGCTCTGAGCTCTCTGGAGAGGGAGAAACCTCAGCAGGCCTGCATCGTCACTCAGCCCCCGTGTCTCCATCAGCACATACAGTATCTCAATCTAACCATTAATGTCCTGAGAAAAACATTTCAAATCTTCTAGATTCTCCATTCTCCAGTTCATAAAGGAGTTAATGAGTTTTTCTATAGGCATCCCGCAAGCGCATACGTTACGTCACTTTCCGTATTATTGTCTCGTCTCTGTTTTTTTTTTTGTCAGTCCTGGAGATGAGGGTAAATTGCTGACTTTGAGCTTCTATAAGAAAAGCATCTTATCTAGGACGGCTCTGACGTGAGAGCGCTATCTAGAATAAGAATCTTCGACTTCGAACTCTGAAGCAAAGCAAAAAAAAAATATTAAAATGTTCAGACAGATGCAGTATGTACTGTATATTTTCCGGTTGTTAAGCAAAAACTTGCAAACTGAATGATGATGATGATGTCAGGATTTATGGGATCTGGAACCTGAATACATCAGTCGCATGACCGGACAGGACGGATCCTAAACCTCACACCGCCTTCACTTCATCTGCGTCGCCAAGAAATAACCCCTTGATGGTATGAGACGAGGATGTAAAGTATATCGAGAACTTTTCATTTGAATTGCACTTTTAATTGGAGCCTGAACTCATAACCGCTCAGCACACCAGAGAGTCTCTCACTTCCCCCACCGTCTACTGTAAGCACACTACAGGTGAGCCTCCTGAACCCCAAATTAATCCCAAAGTAATTGAACGTCCCACAGGCATCTAGCTGCCATGTGAACGTACGAGGTGTTTCTTCATAGAGAGATTTAAGTCGTTATTTTATTTATATTTAGTTTTTTTGTCATGATTGTGTTAGACACCTTATTTAAAAACCTTTCGTTTCCATCCTACCTTTTAAATCGTCTCTCTTTTGCTCATATATAATGACAAAAAAAGTCCATTATTCTTTCTTGCATTGTAGATAATTTATTGTCTTTTTATTTTAGATTTGACATGAGCGTGACATTCACTGAGACGAGCGAAACAAAAAGAGGATATACTGCAGAGACGCCTAGTTCTTATATTACAGCTTGTCAGCGGGGAGCATCATAGAGAGGCAGATCTGTTCTCATCAAATATACAGAGCAAACCAACAGACTCAGGCCTCGGACAGACGCACAGACACACACTTTCCGTGTAGAAGCTTTGTTCTTGATGTGACTCTACAGAAGGTACATTCGTCATGTCACTGATCTGAGATTCATCAGGAGCCTCAGGCTAAAAACAGACCTCGAACCTCTTCACTGATCTAGGATCAGCATTTCAAGCGGCCGACATAAGCCCGACCCAGCACGGAAAAGGATCCGAGATCCGCAACAAGGAGCAACCGGCTCTAGCACACTGCAGCGGGAGGCTCATTTCACACTCCAGACGGCATCTCAACAGGTGATGCTAGCACGCTCCGTGGCTAATTTACAAGTGTGCAGCAGGGCTGAAAGTGACGTGCCTCCGCAGCAAAGAAAAACTTTGCTCATTAAGTTTACATTCGCTAATATTCATGAAAGGGGAGAAAAAAAAAGGTCACAAACAGTGGCGTGATCTCCTGAGAGGAGGATTTCTCCAGGCGTCATGCTCTCTCAACTGAGCACCCACCAAATTACATTGTGTCTCCTAATTTTGTAATTAGTATTCAAATTTCCATGTGTTTTAACTTTGTTAAAAAAATAAGACTGCCTTTCAATAAGGCGTGTTGTGCCGGGTTACAGCGTCCCGTACGGATACACAGAGCGTTCATTAATTCAGTGATTCTTCTTCTTTCAGATTCATGTGCGATGTTAAATATTAATTTTATTTTATTCTATTTTGTATACTACAAGTGATACCATTAATGTTATTTTACTCCAGGACATATCGAGCAATGACAGGGTGATGGGACACTTACTGCAAAAATGACTGTTATGAAACTAACTCGCCTGATTCTTACTGAATTCTTAAGTGCATTCTCAGGACAGACAGGAACCTCCTGTAAATCTGTGCATGTACATGAAAATGATGCATTACAGAATAGCTTTTGGACTCGTAGTAAGCGTAAGAAGACAGAGTGTGGGTGAGTGAGAGTGGCCTGGTTTGTCTTGGTGTGGTTTGTGTGAATGGTGCACTTCCCCGTCTGGGCCACTCCTTGCTGCGGGCGGCTCTCAGCGGCCCCATCTGTCCCCCCGGCGCTGCGCTGAATACGGCACACAGTCAGGCACATGGACGCCAGGTCCCACGTGACCCTCCAGACAGACACACACACCACACTACACCGCACACCACACTGGTTCCTGAGCTACTACACACACACACACACACACACTACAAATACTCAACAAAAAAACAAAAAACAATATAATGTAAATATAAAGTACGACGGTGCTGGACGATTTGATTATTCTGCTCAGGAACCGTTAGCGAGACCTGCTTTTGGGTGATACACCCTTTAACCTTAGCGATGTACGCTCAGTACTCACCCTTGTGTCACTCGCTGCTGAATCCTAACTTAGGAACGACTTCTGTAAGCAAACAGGAAGTCAGACGTTTGGAATTTTAACTAAATATAAAAAGACACACTTTTAACACTCTTTGACTTTATAGTGTATAAGTGTATAATGAACCACAATCTCATTATTCAGTACGATCTGCTACTCTTGCCCTCGGCTTGCTCATTAGTGATTTTAATCTACAGCCAGATTTTTGGTGAAGCTGTTTCGTCCGTTGTTAAAAGCGCTGTTCAATTATCACCGGTTTCAGTTCAATATTTTATGCCAGTTTATTCTAAGCAGAGGTATGGGAATCTCTGTAATTGTACTTTTTTTCCGCCATTTTTGCCTCTCACACACACACACACACACACACACCCCTCCCTTGTTCTGCATGATAGATTCTCATCATTGTGAAGGCATGGAGAAAAATTAAAGCTTTCCATTTCCTCAAACTTCAAACTTGTCTCCGCCACGACAACAGACCACAAACGCTCCCCGGGACGGATTTAATGCTTCTCTTTCTCCTGCACTTTTACTTCAAGGCTTCTCTGAATATTCATGAGGGAAACACAGCGCAGGTGAAGTGTTTGACTCCAATAACCTAAACAAAAGAAAATAAAAAACACACAGTCGTTTCTCTTGAAGTTGCGAGGTGTGTGTGTGTGTGTGTGTGTGTGTGTGTGTGGCGATCCCCCAGAGATTGCTTTGCTTTTTGTAACGAGCCTTAAACCAATATGCTGATGGATATGTAAAGAGTGGAACAGCACAAGAAAACAAAGGCAAAAACTCCACGACTGTGAAAAAAAGTCCACACTGACGTCTCCGTCCTCGTCTCTATTCACTCACCACGACCGAACAGCCACAAATCAGCAAGAAAACCAATTTAAAACAATTTTAGTGGCTATAGATGATAATTCAGAGAGCGAGGGCGAGAATGGCAGGGAGGAGGCGGGGTAGGGGACGGGGTAGGGGACGGGGCCGTGTCTCTGGGGCGGCACTAGATGGTACAGTGCACCTGTGTGTTTATTTGCTAGTGAAGAGGAGAGCAGTGTTTATCGGTGACCTGGGGGTCATGCCGGAGGTCGGGGGTCGCGTGGTGCTGGGAGAGCGCCGCTGCACGAGCAGGCCAAGGAGGACTGATTAACGCTGAGAGGACAGATCTCTCCACGTCATACATAAATCTGTGGCGGTCTGGGAAAAACCCCGGGAAATCACTCTGCGTTTAACCAACTACACTCTGACAGGTGTTTGTTTTTCCCCTATACAATCAAAATGTCTTTAAGAAATCATCAATGTACACATTTCACTAAAACAACCTGTTAATGTATTTTTATTTACTTAATCTAAATAAGAAAAGCAGATCTTCTTGCTATTATTACCTCGGAATAGTAGTAGCACAGTAATAGTGATTAATAGTATTTAATAGTAATATTTTATTAGTAAAACAATAGTAATATTACTCAGTACTTTAGAGTTAAACACAATGAATGATGGGAGTGCAGGGATTACTGTATATATTATAGTATTGTATGTATTATAATACTGTATGTATTATAGTACTGTATATATTATAGTACTGTATATATTATAATACTGTATGTATTATAGTACTGTATA
>JAQMYK010000005.1:30304805-30320728 GCA_030014345.1 Clarias buthupogon
GGGGGAGATTAGTGCTGTATATACAGAGGTACAGAGTCAGTAAACCCTTCACTGTAATGGTCTTTAGAATGACATTCAGTATTTCAATGTTCAAGAACGTTTTAACTGTTAATATGTTTATTTAACTTCGAAGGTTCTTCCTGCATGCGTTCCACAGGGACATGAAATCTGTAGTCGACCTGCAGAATTACAGAGAGCCAAATATCGATTGGTTGTGCACACCATGAGTAAAAGAAGAAGACAGCAAATGGCACCGCTGTGGTTATCTTATTTGGTACAATAAAACAGAAAAACAGGGAAAAAAATAAAAACAGTCTACTTTTCTTCAGGTGCGATTTCATACCCATGGCTCTGACTCTCCAAACGACATCATTTCCTGACAATTAATTCCAACACGAAATTAATATAAAATTAAAATCCTTGTGTTTTGTCAGTTGCTGTTTGTGGCTTTTAATCGCAGGAGCTCCATGGCTCTTTAGGAGAATCATGTCTCTGGTAGCTAGACTAAGGTCAGCCTTCTCAGTTTTTCATTCAGACTTTAGATGTAAAAAGTGAAAAGCTTTAGAAGTCCAGGACAAACAATATCGTTGCAGTGTGCTGCTCATGGATTGATTGGATTCATCTAACACACTGTTTATCTTGCTAGTTAATTATTCAAAAGGTGAAAGATGCTTCAGTGTGTGGACGACGTTAATAGAACTTTGAAAACTTCCTTCAAGAATCTACATTATATATCATGTTTGTATGCAAATTGCTCGTACATGTTTTAAGTGTTATAATATTATTCCTCTGCTTCATCACAGTGCAGTACCACATCACACTACAGTACCACACATAGTTTTGTTAAGTATTTAACATGGTGTTTAAACAACATCTAAATCTCATAATATATTGTGGACATTTGGCAAGATGACATTTATTACTGCTGGAGTGACTGCAGTGGAAGTAAACCTTTTTTTTTCTTGGCTTCAACATTCTCCAGAAACCATTTAAACACATTCAATCCATTTAGGAAGTATCTCCACTTCACTGATCACAGAAATAAGCCATGTGATGAAAAGTCATGGGTAAAAGTCGGACAAATTGACAAATAATGCGTTGTTGGTGAATCTGCAAGAAACTGCTAACTGCTAAAGAGACAACATAATATAAGTTAACGATGTGTTGCACCGCTGTACTTCATCCATGCTACAGGGTTGTGTAGTTGTAATCAAGAAAGTGATAAGTTGTTTAAGGTACACTTGGACACAGCTCCAACAGCGGCCAGCGTGAGGAAGTAACTTTTTCCAGAATCGGGGGTTAATCTAAAGGATTAACTATCCAAATACATCGTTCCAAGCCAATTAATAGATGCACATGTGAACGAGGGGCTGCATGAGCTCTCGATGACCTACTTCATGGGAAGTCAAAAGACATCAGCGTTCTCCAATTAATGCATACTGGCCTCTTGCAAATCAAGAAAGAAATCCAGTTAAACCAAACAAGGCCATGTCCCAGCATACACCAGGAGGTAGGAAGATCTTAGAAGAATTACAACAGTAGAATACTAATCAGCAGATCAACTTCGGTTTAAGTCTACAGGATTTTACTCAGCAAAGCAAATCATGGATTAGAAACAAATAGAAGCTTAAAGGAACAGTGAGATATGATAGTCAAAAGCAAAAACTCGAAACAATATGGAAGGGTTGGAAGATACAGAATGTTCTAACCAGAGAGAGAAAACACTAGTGAGTGACCTGGGCAGGTCTGCTGTTGGACTGGATGGCGTCTACCAGAGGATTATGATTGGATTATGGAGGGTTTCTGGTTATCAGTTATCAGTTATCTGGTTATCAGTTGTGCAGTCAGTATGACGTTTATAAATGAACATGACTAGCAACACACTAGTCCTAGAAAACCAGAAGCATTTGGTTAATTGTGCGAGTGACCTGAGTTAGCAGGAAGAATGTACAGTACATAGTTACAGTTTACTTCATCCTCTACATAATCAGTCTGACGGACAGCACTTGACATCCTGCTCAGAGATAAAGCACGCTCCTTTATTACCTCTGGTCCTTAAACACTCCAATCAGACGTCCACGATGGCCTAAATGCAACAATACACCTTCATTTTCTACAACTACACCAACAGACTTAATGACAAATACTGTATATCACATCACATGACAAAACTGGGAAGAAAAAAAAAGAATATTGCCAAAGTTTGTCAGCCCAATCACACAGGCTCACCTGATCCCCCTGACAAGAGCATTAAGCATTTAAGGAGCAAGCATCACACACGCACTAGCACTAGCACAAATCGCAGCTTAGTCGAGCCTGGTGGGTCAGAGGGTCCCTCGTGTTCCTTACTTACACAGGATCCTGGCTTCCCTCTAAGAGTTCTCGGGTGCAGCTTTTCTGTCTTCTGGATTTTATTATTTTTTTCTTTCAAGGACAAGGACGTCCGCCCTCCGGCTGCCTCTTGCTTTTCCTCTTCTTCATCAGCGCAGGGACCACAAACACACACACACACACACATACACACACACACTTGCGCACACAGAGAGAGAGAGAGAGAGAGAGGAAGACTGAGTGGGAGAGAGAAGAAAAGCGAGAGAGCGAAAGGGGGTAGCCTGCTTGCTTTTCCCCGGATAGTCTGAATCAAGGGTTTCGCAATTCTCTCGAAATCATTAAGCAGGACCATAGCTTCGCAAGTGAGGGGGAGAGGGAGCAAAGTGAGAGAGAGAGAGAGAGAGAGAGAGAGAGAAAGAGAGAGAAAGGCTGCCGTGCTAGCTGACCGCCTTGTTTCCTCCGTGCTTGGTGACTAGTACACTGAGCTCGTGCTGTAGAAAAAGAGACACTTTATCCAAACATGGCCAGCATCATGTTTCCAGAAAACACAAAGCAAAATCTTTCTCTCTCTAACAGCAGCAGCAAGCCCCTGGAGTCCAACACACAATCACACTCACACACACACACACACACACACACACACACACACCATCTTCCTACACGCAACTGTCCGATGTAAAGAATGTCCCTTGTTCAACCCCCAAAACAACCTTGAATGAACAACAAACAAAACACACCAGCTATTTCAGGAGGCTCACATTTCTGCAAATCCTCCAGAACACACTTACTGCACTCTTTATAAATCAGCACTTCAGGTGCTGCAACTGTGACCGCTTGCAGGAAACACACAGACACAGCAGAGTGGAAAACACCGGAGCCAAGCAGGGCCAGTTTCGGGGCCGTGAGACCTGCAGCTCTCTCTCAGCACACGGACACCAGGCTTGGCTTCAACCCCATCAACACACCAGAGCATCAGCGGATCCAAACTTACTTTCAGAACTTTGGTGCTCAGGTATTAATGACTCCATGTGGCTGCAGTAGAACGAGCTGATTTTAAATCTTCATGTAAAAATGAACACAGCATGTGGAGCACTATCACTACACAAAAACTCATCTTGAAGTGAAAATATCTTGAATATAGTCAGATTAGCTGTTATTGCTCTATACAAAAAAAATCTATTATTATTAATTTAAAAAATCATTCTTATCATATCAGTGCTGATTATTTTTGTTTGTTTCTAGAACAGAATTAGACTATTTCAAGCTTACAATTAAAAGATGGCAAGAAATAGCGCTAATACATGTTAGATTTAGTAATTGTAATCCTATCAGGAATGCTAGCTACATTCGACAGAGATGTCGTGTACATGTGTTCTAGTGCTGTTAGATAAAAGTGCAGCGCGTGCATCAGTCTTATCAGAACATTTTAAAGCACGCAAAGTGTCTTATGAGAGATTCTGATAGTGATTAGTAAATCTGCTGCTTAGAGGAACAGGATGGTGAATCGCTGGAAATATCAGTTACTGTCTTAGTGCATTGTCGCTTAAGGAAGCTGGCGTCCCACAACCCGGGGTTTGGTTCGACAATCTACAGACTTTTTCTGTTTACTTGCTGAGCAAAGAACAAATACTGTAATGATGTAGCTCTCTAAAAGAGCTTTTCTTTTTCATGGTATAGCTACAATATGCATACCTCGAATGTCATGTAATAACCATTGGCTACTTGTAATTAGAGATCACAAAGTTGCATAGTCTCATTCCTCACAGTACAGTTCCTAATGCTTTTCCTGGGCTTACAGTCTCCTGTGCTCTGCTCTCTTTTACTCTGGCATGTGATTTGTTTTGATCTGAATTCTGTCTTCACCGTTGTCCTGTCATTAGTGCATTTCCTGATTATTCACCTGTTCCCTGTTCAGCTCTTAATTAATTTGACATCCTGGTAACATCTTTTTCTGAGCCACAATTTATTAGTTGAGTTGTGCTTGCTTTTGTATTTCCAGTTAGATTTCCAGGTTTCGATCCATGTTTCTGTTCTTCGTTACACCAATCAGCCATAACATGAACCCCACCAGTAGGTGAACTGAATAACATTGATCATTGGGGTATCGGTTGTACCCCAGTAAACTGGTGACAGGATGATGAGCACCCAGGACTCACCTATGCCTGCAGGGACCAAAGGCCAGTTCATCCGGTTCGATCTAACAGAAAAGTCAACGCAGCACAACTCACCGGATAAAGTCAATGTTGACTGGGATAAAAAGACACTGGAACACCCAGTTCACCACAGCCCACCGTGCACGGGGCCCAGCAGGCAAGGAGCCCAAGACCCCCGACCCAGCCTCCAAACTCCCCAGATCCCAGTCCAATTGAGCCCCATGGGGTGAACCGGACAAACGGCTCTGATCCACGGAGGCCCCGCCCCACAACCCACAGCACCCGAAGGATCTGCTGCTAATGACCTAGTGCCAGACACCACAGCGCCCCCAGCGGCCCTGCAGAGCCGCGCCGGGGACAGAGCTGTACCGGTGGCACAAATGGAAAACTTGTTAATGTTAATGGATTTAAAGTTATGACTGATCGGTGTATGCAACCCAGTCCCGCTAAAAAAAAACTAATTGCTACGATGTTGCTTGTTTGAATCACTTTCTTTATATTAATTATAAACATTATGGCAAAAGCATAAGTTGCACAACAGCGTTTCAACATTTCATTTCAGATGTTCTCCACTGATGCATTTTAGCCAACTTCACCCTCACTCACAAGTTTCCAATTCATGTGTTAACATTGTGAGAAGTTTCTGTATTTTTATAGTGTAAAGAATTTACAACGTAAAAACTAATCGCATTAAAAAATACCCCAATGACTTATAGCCGTATTTGTGCAAAAAATTTTTATTACATATCGATTGGATGCAAATAGTGTAGACGCCAGCTTGGTTGAGATGTGCTGGAGATAGCATGCTATACATGCCTGAACGCTGCATATTGAATGTACAGTATTGCAACAACTTATTTATTGTTTTCTTTAACATCACACTCTTATTTATTTTCCTCTTGTTATACCTTGGCATAGTGACAGGTATTACATTTATAGCTTATTAATGCAAGACACTTTTTTCAGTTCATAGTTACATGTAATGTGGAATATCTGTGCAATACAGTATGCTAGTTCCTGTTATCACTTACATTATAGCAGCTGTAAACAGTCGTTCTCTCACTATTCGCTCTTTTTGCTCTATTTTGACATGAATAAGACACCACTTGCACCACTTGTTATCCTAAATATTCCCTTTTGCCAAAAACCAAACAAACAAAAACCTCTGAAAGTTACAACCGGCTGACACTGGAGACTCCTTCCAAACATGGTACATAAACATCTCCTTATATAAAATACAACTATATCAGCCATTGCTCTAGAAAGTATAATGTATTTGAGCATGTGATTTACTGTAATCTAAACATGTTCAAAACAAGCTTCTGAACAATCAGAATGAAGGATTCAACAGCACTGTGTACAATTCAAGGAAAAGTATAATAAGCTTTTACTATACCACTTATTATGTAACTCAAATCTATATTATTTTCAATGTACATCCACAGTGCATTGTGCAATGAAACATGATATAACTCAATATTTCCATTAAACACTTCCTCTTCGGTTATTTACTGTACATACTAAAGCTGTGAGGCAGCAACGCTACCTGCTGTGCCACCACACCGCCTCAATGTTTTCTTAATCAGGTGCTCTAGGGTCCCTGCTTGGGTAACTGCCTGTGTGGAATTCCCCATGCTCTTCCAGTGACTCTACTGGGCTCTCATCTGGTTCCTCTGGTCTTATTGAGTTTCCCAAAAACATGCCAGTAGCTGGACTGGACTGGCTACTGCAAAAGCTTTGAGAGAGTGTGGATGGAAAAATGTGTCTCCTTGATGTCCAGTGAGTTTCTGTGGACTCATCCAGTGTGTATTCCCATCTTACACCTGAAGATAAATGTTTAATATTGGCCTGGGTCAGGGTGAATCCATGGACTATACTGGGAATACTGGTCATGAAGAGGGAACACACCCTGGATAAGATGCCAATGCATCATAGAAAAGAACACGCAGTGCTAATGATGATAATGTAAGTCTAATTCCGCAGAATTCTCCAAAAATGTACACAAAAGTCTTACCCCCCCCTTTGGATTATTCATAATAAATTTAATTCAATTATGTAGATTTAATAAATAAAAAAAAAACAGAAACAAATGTTTTACTGCAACAGGCTGCAAAGTGTCTAAAGATACGAATTAAAAACTTTTATTTATTTTTTGTTGATGTAAGAACCTCAGCAGTGACCTCATTTCCCCTCTTGTCTGTTCCAAACACTCAACGTTCAGCATCAGCAGTATATACTAATCACCACCTGATGATCTGTAATCATCTGCACCTGTTTCTCACTGGGTCAGGACTTAAGTTAGATCTTTTTTATACTTGAATGATTCATATGTTACTGTGTGGCTTAACAAACACAACATATTTCTCTGAAACTGGTCAGGTACAGGGACTGGAGGGAAAATAATGAGAGAAAAACTACCTATTCCTCAGGACTTCATTAAAACTACAAGAAAGTCTGGCTGTTTGGAGGCAACAAATGAAGAAATTAAGCAAGGGTGAAGACTTTTGCACAGTACCATATGTAACTAAAGAAGAAGCAAAGTCAACGCTTTTTATCGCAGAGGGAGGTGTAACAGTATGTGAGGGGCTGAAACAGTTTTAATCCGTGTGCAAGTTTTCACCTCGTTTCTTGTCTCTGGTCACAGCAGCTGCTCATCTGTGTCTCCTCTTAGCTCACTGGACCTTGTGACTTTTAAAAAAAATCAATCTACAAATGAACTCATCACTAAAAAAAAGAACAATTTTATTCATTTATTTTTTTAAGTTAAGATTTTGTGTATCATGTGTGTGAGCAGTCAAACACTAATGAAGGTTGGATATTTGGCTTCGGCTAAACAGAAAGAGTGCTGTTTTGAAGGTTGAAGACTTACCATTTAAAAAAGCATACACACAAACACACATAAACATACACACACACATAATGAATGGATCCAGGAAACAAACTGACATGCAACTGAATCTTGATAATCTGCTGACAAAGGTGAAAAGTTCTCTGCGCCCTTCAGACAGGAATGAGACACTTCGGTCTCCAGTGCACAGTCCAATTCATACAGAGAATATTAATAAACTCGAGACACAGTTTAACAATGTTATGTCACTGTCACACAGGTCGTTCCTGTTCTTTCAGATTAGCACAAGGAGGCAAGAAGTGGGCGACGTCCGACTGACGCCAGTGAGAGATAACAGATATAGAACAGGTCTATTGTTTTAGATCGTCCGAGCTGAAGGTGAGAGCCGCCTAGATCCCTCCTTATGGTTTGTCCATTTCTTAAGCATCTCTCCCCTGGGTGGAAACTCAAGCCTCTCTCCAACACATCCTACACTCCAGGATTACCGGATCCCCCTCCCTTGGGCAGACTATTTTCTACCCCATTCCACCTTGTCACTATTGAGTTGCATGGTGACAGCGTGTTCTTTGTTTATGCAGTAAGGATATCACTGGAGATAGCACCTCAGTTCTGGTTATTTATGGCATGTGTGCTAATAAGGTAGTTGGAAGAAATATATTTTCATGACCGAAATGATGAATCTTAATCCAATAAGATCTTGCTGATTGAATTTATGACTTATTTATTAAACTTAAGTCTAATTGGTTCTGGGTAATAAATTTGGTAAATCAATCAAGAAGCCGGTCATTACAGCTGAGACATGCAATGATATTGAACAACTTTTTTTTTTTTTAATTAATTAAAATAATAATGGCCGCTCTCTTGACACACTAGCACTGACAAACAATGTTTGGCTTAAAAAAAAATCAAAATATAAGTACTGTACTGTTACAGTGCAGTGGTTGAACATGTTGAAAAAGACGTACTATTTTTAGCAAAAACAGTTTAAAGAACAGTTCTGCGTAAACACCTGATGACAATTTGCTTACCTGCTGCGTGATTAGAAAGTGCATAGCCCGGATAAAATGGGAGGGTTGCGTCAGGAAGGGCATCCGGCATAAAACCTGTGCCAAGTTGTTGTGCGGACCGGATATTCCGCTGTGGCGACCCCTTGTCGGGAGTAGCAGAAAGACCAACAACAACAACAACAACATTACACACTGAGATGTTTTACAGAATATTTCAATTTCAATATTTCAATTTCAACAAATTAGTTGAAATTAATACACACATTGTGAGTGTCGTACTTTTCTGGTATGTTTGCAAGGCCAGTCAAATAGTACAGGCTTCTTATGAGATGTTCCGGTGTGGTATTTGTGTGTATATGTGGTGTTTCAGCACCTCGGAGAGCTCCTTTAAACCTCTTTCAATCATTGTAGTTTTATCATCTACTAAAATGTGGATGTTCTCTTAAATGACTGATTTTTTTACTCCATGAATACATAAAATTTTATACTGCTGAATGCTTTATTTTATTTAATTGTTGTATATATATTTGATCAGTAGATCATAATGGGAAAAGATTTACTGTACTGTGCTGTAATTTAATTTATTACATTTTAATTTAATGTAGAGGATGCAGGTTTTCACTTTTGGCTTTGTTTTTTTTTTTTTTTTTTACATTCTCAGTGCAGCATAAAGGTATAAGTAAAATAAATGTCCTCTGGATTTGACTGTTTCAGTAAGAAAACTGCACATTAAGAGGGAAGGATACAGGCAGGCTAAGCCCTGAGACACAATGCTGCTCGGCTCTACACAGCGGAATCGAGTCTCTTTGCTGCCCTCTAATGCAGAACAGCGCACATGAGTCCAGCCTGAGCCTCAGCAGGGGTCTACAGGAATTCACTCAAATCATCATTTAATCGTTTCTATCTGCCCCCTTTTCATGCTTTCAATCTAATCACGTCATCAGGGATAAAAACAGGAGCTGTAGAGCACAAAATCCCATTTTTATATTATTATTATTATTATTATTATTATTATTATTATAAATTATAATAAAATAAGTTAAGGGTAATCACGACACCACACCAAACCCAGTCCTGATTAAACAGAGACAAAAGATGCATTTTGTAGGATTGAGATGCTGATCATGATCTGTTGATGAACACACACACACGCACACACACACCTGAGTAAGTTTGAAAGTTTCAAACTCCCGCGCGCGGCTCTTCACGCGCCATGTGCGGCGGCGTCACCCGCAGGCGCTCGTGCACGTGTTGTTCTTCAGATTTATTTGCGAGTATTTTATTCACAGACTCTCGGGGTTAAATCGGAATACATTTTTTTTTATTTATTCCAGTCATCTCTAAACGCTACAACGTGATAAAGTGATAAAATGCTCTGATGTGCTAAAAGCAGGTTGAGTTGAGATGATGATGTGCACGCGCTGAGCGCGCTCTATACTGCAGGATTTTTATCATTATATATTTTATTTATTTATGTAAACAATGACATAATTACTAATAGAAGCTCAGTCTCGGTGCAGGAGCGGTCGGGTTTACTCACACGGCCAGTGTAAGAGTGGAGGTCACTTCTTCCAGACTGATGTCTTCATTTCTTGCTGTTTATCGGGAGAACTTCTGCTCTGTCCATCATCTCTCCTGCGTCTGTGTTAGATGTACTGTGTACATTATAATGTACTGTATATACTGTAGACGCATATACAGTAGGTAGGAAACTTTATATCGAGGAGGAAGGAATAATAATAATAAGAGTAATACTAATAAAGCGGGATGAAGGCGTGACTGCGCACAAAATCTCCATCTGACAGAAAGAAGAGCACAAAAGTCTGAGGAGAAAAAACACAAATGCGCATCTCAAACTAAACGCAACTTCACATGCAAATAAATATTGTTTTCATTCACACTCAATATATTGTGTTTTTTTTTTTTACTGTTTAGCTCAGACATATTTAATTTCTTATACTATAACATTTTATTTATGTAGTTAATCTTATAAATACAAACAAACAGAAACAAAACCTAAACTATGCGGAGTTTTAACTGTTTTAACGGAAACTGCGCATAATAAATTAGGGACAAGAGCTTTTATTTAAAATTAGTTGCGACGATAAATGAAAAAAACAGCTTATAAAACAGTGAGTAGTGATTCTTAAACACATCCATATCGTTACTCTCGTTTTAGGTCCTTGAATTTGCATCACCTTTCAATAAAATATTTATTTTTTAAAGAAATGTAAAGTCTTCTTCACTCACACGCAGTGATATTTATCTCCTGTCTGATGCAGCGTGTTCATGGCTTTAAACAGACTTTTTCTTTAGCTTTATTGAAACAATAATAATAATAATAATAATAATCCGAAACGCGCAAACCGAATAAAGGATTAAAAGGATTCAAATGCAATCTCTCTCTCTCTCTCACACACACACACACACACACACACAGATCCAGTGTCTCCTTCATTTAATTCCGCACTGTGACACTAAACTATAAGAATACAACTTTTGTTCAGTTACTCCGACTCACTAAAAACAAAAAGAAGTAATAATTTCATTTCAACACTAAACTATCCGAAACCGTCCTCAAGTTAGCTTTTGATAAATGGTCGCAGTTCCATTGCTTTGTTTCATATTCCTACCTAATCTCATGGCTCATAAACTAAAGAGGACACGAGTGGCTGAGAGACAGAAGAGCAGAGCTGCGGTTTGGGACAAACTTTTATCGATTTATCGAGTCGTGAGAGAAAGCTTTTCTGTCCCTCACCTTGCGAAGTCTCTGTTCAAGTGCGGATAAAACAATATAAAGACACACTGCATGTGAGTTTAACACACTGAGGACAGACATCAATCCATCAGGAAGATTAAATCACACCTTCCTGCTGCTGATCAGAAAATATCAGCCTTCTATCAACAGAAACATCTACATGTTTCATTTCTGTATCTGTATCCAATCTACTGTACATGTATCTGTCCAACCTACCTCCTGCAAAAATAAATAAATAAATAAACGAATATTAATGTTACATATATATTTACAGTCACGTCTGATGAAGTAAGAAATAATCAAAAACATTTATTGGCTCGTGCTTTTTCAAACTGATGCAGGATGCAAACGAACTGAGCAGACTCATGCTTAGAGAGGACTCGTCCATGACGGTTTGTCAGTGTTGGATTTAAAAACATGACCTTCTGACCTTCTGTAACTCTTAGCATCTTAACCACAATGACTAGTACAACTGTCCAGCTCCATGTGATCTCTTAATGTGAATAAGTTCAGTGGGAGAAGATTTGGAATTAGTGCAAGCTGTGAGCTGTGTGTGTTGTGGTGGATCAGTGGTAAATGCTTAGTGTTACTGATCAAAAGGTTCTATGTTTAAATCCCAGCTAAAAAAAAAAGTGCCATGGTAGCGTCCCTAGGCCTGACCTTTAAGCTTTAGCTTTGAGCTGTGCGCTCTCAGCTCTGCTTCTTTAACAACTGATTGGCGAGAACTGGACACTGATGTGAATTTTTTCACTGATGTGAAGTTATTATCCCAACTGTGTCCTTAAGCTCAGCCCAGTTCAGAAAGAGACATTTTAGTCTCTCCTGGCATTCCAGGTCATCAATTACACCTATATACTTAGTTTTTATCAAACATTCCATATGATTTAAAATCCAACATTTTTTAATTTCAACTTCCAAAACTCCATCTCTACTCAGTCATCCTGGCATGAGCAGAAAATGCTGAAAGTTCTTGAGTACCTACAGTATCTCATCACTGTGTAACAGAAGAAACTGCTGAAGCTCTGAGCCTGAAAACGGATCAGATTGCCCCGCATTTAGGCATTAATTGATGTGTAACCCGAGAGTGGCTTCCTCCTCTTGCGTAAGAGGAATGCCATTTACTTTACCCTCATCCTGCATCTGCAAGAACCTGCTATCAACCGACCTTTAAATTATTTAGGGCTAGGACAATCAGGCTAAGACCTCAGCAATAAATAGCCTATACTGTAGTCAGACTATTAATAGCATTCTCGATGGCTTATTACCATTTTATGAGAAAATTAGCAGCCTACCTTTACAAAAAAAAAAAAAACATCAGTAGTCTATAAATAGTATTAAAGCATAACTAGACTTCACATTATGATTGATTATGAATTGTATTTTTTTTTTTGTTGTTTTATTGTTTTAATACTAGTACAGAGCGAAAGAAAATAGATCAGAGGGGATCTTGTTGCAAAGTGGCACATTTTTTGGTAAATCTTTCTCTCTCACTCGCTCAAAATTGCAGGCAGTCATTTTACAGAGAAACATGAAAGAGTAATTGTTTTTACATTATTTTGCAAAATGCTATAAATCCATATCTTCCTTTTTCCCCAAAAAAATCTGAAACTGTGTTTGTGATAAGGCAACTATGCAATTTAATATCAATAATATATTGGTTGAATTGTAATTCAATCGTGCACTGTCATGTTTTGCCAAAAACCATGTAAGCTCAAAGTGTGCTCAAAGAATGTATTAAATGTAATTTTTTGTGCCTGAGGAAAATGGTGTTTATCTCATTTTGCAGTCAAACCTTCCATGTGCAGTGTGTCACCACTGGAACCTGTTCCTGATTGGGGCGTTTGATAATGCTACCTAATATACTATATAATAATTAAAGGATAAACTTCCTGACTAGATATTGTTGAAGCTGTAAAGAAAATAAAGCAAAAGTAAAAAAAAAAAAAAAAAAAGAGAGAGAGTAGGTTGTGTGTTTCCCTCGTTCCCTCCTCACCCAGCCTGCTCTCAGCGTGGTCCAGCCTACTCTTTTAGCCTGGGAGAGACACTCCTCATTAATTCTCTGTCCAGATGGCATATACTTAAACAAATGAGCTTTGTATGAGTTGGACGTTTAAAGTGATAGAGTGGCTCCCACTGCTATGCCAAAACATATGCATCTCTGTGTTAGCAAAGCATCACGCAGAAAAGGAAGGATCATTTTTATTATTATATATAAAATACCCTCAGTTCTGAAATGATCCATTACTAACGAGAAAACTCTGTCACTCATATTACCCAGTCTTATTAAAAATCCTTGCAGGTCTCTATATACTTTTAATTTTCTTAGACTTTACAACTTCTAACTACTACAACTAAGTTATTCTATATAATATATTAAATTATACCCAGTATATCAGGCATCTCAGACGTTCGACCATCTTCGTCTTTCTTCAATATTCAAATTTATTACAACAATCCTGAACCAAAAGAGATTTTTTTTTTCTTCCTCTCTGGAATATTTTAAGAATTCAAGTCTTAAAATGCTCTTACACTTTTGGCACAACCCATGTGTACCCTGTCTTGCTGCCTCTGTACCATGTAAGCTACCTCTTCGCAGGTAATTGCCTTGTCAGTGGAGTGGCAGCATGCCTCGTCTGAGTCCATTTGCATTCCTCAGTAAAAACATTTCCAGCAGTGCATCAGGTGAATTCTTCCTTTTTTTGTTAAATACATTTTGTATGTGACATCCCCAGCCCTGCAGGCCACCCCATCCTCCCCCCATATACCCCCCCCCCCCCCAAACCCCTGTGCCACTTTTAACAAACCCACCAAAGTGTCAAACAAGATAAAGAAAATTAAGGATCCCCAACCCAACTTTATGTAATAACCTTTAAATCTCAACAAATGCAGTGGGGCATCTTGCCAACCCCCTGAAAGCAACACAGGGTGTGCAGTGTTTTCTATTTATTTACCCATCCCACTACCTAGCACACAAAGACTAATGGATAAAAAGTGACAAGCTATCAGGAGAATCTGAATGCATAATTGATGCGAGGCATAAATTAATATGATTATGCAGCGAAGGCCGTGGCTGCCAAGGAGCACGCAGGAGCTTGGAGGATGAAACAAGGTTCCTATCTCCGGGGCTGATAAGCATCGGGGGTATTATCTTCAGCCCCCCTACCCCCACCCCCTTCCATGTTTCTTGTACAAGACCTGCCTCCTGTTCCTCTTTGTTTCCTCAATGCTGTTCTTTTCTGAACATGTCTTACAGAAGGTGATGACTTCTACCCCTTGAAGCCAGGGCTCGGGCAAGGAGTTTCTAAGAACAGAACTCGACAATAGAACATATGGAATCGAACAAATGGCGATTTTGATAAATGAAAGTAAGAGGAATGTTGCATGCACAGTAACATTAAACACAGCATATCGAGTATAAATATTGTATTCTACATACTGTATTTAATGCATTTAGAGGAATGTACAGTACACGCCATCACACAGAGAGAGAAAGGTACTGAGGAAATGTCTCTGGTTACTTAGCTGTAACCCTGCTCCCTGAAAAAGCGGGAATGAGATGCTGCGTGAAAACGCTATGGGAACATCTTTTTGTGTTGCCGGTTGTGAAGCCTGTGTGAATCAAACACGCCAGGTGACGTCATCTGATGAAGTGCCCTTGCAGGTTATAATAGGAGTGAACCGGAAACATTCCTCAGATCAATTTTGTCTGAAAGGACGTCCAGTCACGCAAGCAGTGCGGCATTGGAGCACAGCATCTCGTTCCTGCTTTTTCAGGGAACAGGGTTACAGCTAAGTAACCCGAGACGTTCCCTTTCAAAAGCTATACTCAATGCTGCGTGAAAACGCTATGGGAACCAGAACTATATCTGGAAGGCTGACTCGAGGACCCGTGAGCCCGGAGTAGCATGAACATCCAGACTATAAAATCTAACAAATGTGTGTGGAGAGGCCAACCTGCCGCATCACACACTTGCTTCAAGGGGACTCCTCTTGTCAGCGCAATAGATGAGGCAATCCCCCTGGTCAGCCCTAATTCCTAGAGGCGAAGTGTGACCACGCGCCTCGTAGACTAGGATAATAGCATCTCTCACCCAATGTGACAGCGTTTGTCTAGTGGCAGCCGCCCCCCGGTTGCAGCCCCCGTAGCATATGAAAAGCTGCTCTGACTTACGCCACTGGCTACTGCGGTGGACGTAAATCTGAAGAGCACGTACTGGACATAGTAAGTGAAGTCTTTCCTGCTCCAGAGCTGTAAAAGGCGGAGGACAGAATGCTTCGAGAACCACTGGGTGCATGTTTGAGAATGGAACTTTCGGAAGATAGTTCGGGTGAGGATGCCGAATAGCTTTGACTAGCCCAGGGGCAAAGTCTAGGCAGGATGGGGAGACTGACAAAGCCTGTAGATCTCCAATTCTTTTCAAGGACGTAATGGCCATAAGAAAAACCATCTTGAGAGTCAGAAGCCTGGCGGGCGCTGACTCTAGTGGTTCGAAAGGGGTGTCAATCAGACCTTCGAGCACAATAGCTAAGTCCCAAGAAGGGACCGTCGCTCTGATGGGCGACCTCAACCGCTTAGCTCCACAAATAAAACTAAAGGGTGCTTTCCCACAGAAACCCCGTCGGTCAGAACATGACAAGCCGAAATAGCAGCTACGTACGTTCTGAGAGTACTAGGGCATAAGCCCGAGGACAACTATTCTTGCAGAAACTCCAGCACTGAAACAATTCGGCAGTGGACTGGGTCTACAGGTTTTGCCATGCACCAACTTTCAAATACACTCCATTTGAGGGCATAAGTTCTTCTAGTGGAGGGAGCCCTAGCACTT
>JAQMYK010000005.1:30362686-30376316 GCA_030014345.1 Clarias buthupogon
AGAGAAAGAGGAGAGAGACAGAGAGAGAGAAAGAGGAGAGAGAGAGAGAAAGAGGAGAGAGAGAGAGAGGAGGGAGAGAGAGGTTTTAAACTCACTTTTATTATAACAAATTGAGGAAGGACTGTTTTGCAATTTTATATACACTTTTATATACAAATATGTATTTAAGGAAGGAAGAAAAAGAAGAAAAGATTGAAGACAAGAAAGAAAGAAAAGAAAGAAAGAAAAAGAAAGAAGACAGAAGAAAAGAAAGAAAGAGAGAATGAAATATATATATATATATATATATACACACACACATACACGTATCTACACATATACATACACACATACATACACATACACAAACACTATACACACACACACACATCCTTACTTGTACACACATACATATACACTCACATGCACACAATGTATTAACCTATGTACATTTTTTTTTATTTTGGACCCTTCACCCCACCAACAACTCCAACGTCTTTTAAAGTCACCCTGTTATGTTTTATAGTCCGGTTTATTTATGTGTCATTTTTCTTGTTTGTCGATGTGAGATTTTTTAATAGTTTATTGTCTCCCGGGAACAGTTTATTGACCACTTGTCTTTTTTCTTTTTTCCGTTAACTGTAAGAATTGGTTTATTTGGTCTTCTATGTCTTTTTGCGGTTCTTCCTGTGTGTGTGCGGTGCTGCATCCTGCTGCTTCTGTGTTGTGATGTTCAGTGTTTGGCTGCGGGTTTTCCGTTTGTTGATGTGGTCTGTTATGATCGTCTCGTCTCTTTTTCTCCTGTGTTTTATTGCAATTTTGTCTTTGGGTGTCGGTGTCGGTGTGCACTTCTGGGGTTCCTGTGTCTCTCCGGTGCTGGCGTCAGGGGCGGGGTCAGCGTTGGGGGCGAGTAACAGTACCTCCTCCACCAGTACCCCATTGTCCGTAACACACCTGACGCCATTCCGGAGAGACAAACTTTCCCCACCGGCCTCAGAGGCCTCAGAGGCCATGGTGCCCCGCTCACTCTCTCTCACTATAAAGTTTTAAACTGTGTATATTTTAAACAACATTCACTAAAAAATAAGGGGAAATAAAGAGGGGAAATAAAGAAAGAAAAACAAAGAAAGAAAGAAAGAAATGGGGAAAAACTGAAAGTTTTCGGGAAAAACTTGGCAAGACGCCAAACAGTCTTCCACGCGCTCCCTCACACCCAGCGCATGCGCACAGAGAGAGCGAGAGAGAGAGAGAGGAGAGAGAGATCGCTGGTGCTATTTCACTCCATGGAACTCCATAAAACACAAAGAAAAAAAATTATTAATAATTCCAAAAATGTCTATGTATGTGTATGTAAGCAAAAAAAAAGAAAGAAAAAAAAGAGAAATAAAGGGAGAAAAACTGGCAGAAAGACAAGAGCACTGAAATGTCCAGTCAGAGGGAGAGAGGAAGAATAAAAAAGAATGAAAGAGGAACAAAAAAGTGAAAGAAAGGAAGGAAGAAAGAAACAAGAAATCAAGAAACAGAAAAGAAAGGCAAAAGGAAAGAAAAAAAGCAAGTATCATGTAGGCAAAGAAAGACAGACAGACAGATAGACGGACGAGTGCAGTGAGCTGAGGACTGGAGATCTGCTGAGTTTATGTTGACGGACACTAATCCAAAAAGAACGAGTGTGTTTTCATAACATATTACTGTATTAATTGTGAGCAGGGTGTACATACTTATGTAACCAGGTTATCAGATGTTTTTCACTGGAATGTTGTTCTTCCATGAATATTTATGAATATGTGATATTCTTTTTTTTTTTTTTAACATAAACCTGCAAGTTGACTTTGTGTAAACCTTTAGGCATTAACACACTCGCTGTCCTGCGCACGTCACACACACATGAAGTTAAAACTCCGGATCGAAAAGGCCGAAGCGAGCTGGACGAGTGTTTACGGGACTAAAAGTAAAGTCTTTGTGTTGTGTTTCGGTAAGAGACACGGCAGGACTCGGGTAATGATGACGATCAGGATGTAAATGGCCGCTGATGCTGAAGATGGGCGACTGGGGAGATCCTCCTGAGCCTCTCATTACAACTGGAAGAAAGATAGATCGACGGGGTGAAGACAAAGACAAAAATAGAGGAGAGAAAAAAAGGAGAGAGAGAGAGAGACGGAAAGAGACAGAAGGAGCAGAAGGGGGAATAAACGGATAATAAAGTGAAGGAGCGGAGGGAGAGGTGCGTCTGACTGGAAGAAGGGTGGTGATGTATGCGATGGTGTCAGCAGGGGGAAGATGCAGTACGCTCGTCCTCAGGGAGGCTATCTCCCACCCACCGAGTGCACGCTTCACACACACCCGTAATGAAGTGGGCTGCCGACACACAACACAAACACACACGTGCACGCACGCGAGCGCTCTCATCATCACGCCTCGGCCTCCGCGGCCTCCCGCCGGGCCCAAATTACACACCGGCAACGGGGCCCATCCGCATTCAATCACACTTTAACCTAATTGCACCAGCGTGCAACACTATAGTGATTTGTTATTGTTGTTGTGTGCAATTCTGGTGGGAGTGATTTAAATAAAACTGTTGAAGCACACACAAGTTATTGAAATCGCCGTCCACCAATAGGAGGCCACTAGACATGGAGAGAGGGAGAGGGGGAGAGAGAGAGTGAGAGGGGGAGAGAGAGGGAGGGAGAGGGGGAGAGAGAGGGAGAGAGAGAGGGAGGAGAGAGAGAGGGAGGAGAGAGAGAGGGAGAGGTGGAGAGAGAGGGAGGGAGAGGGGGAGAGAGGGATAGAGGGAGAGAGAGAGGGAGGAGAGAGAGAGGGAGAGGTGGAGAGAGAGGGAGGGAGAGAGAGGGAGAGGGATAGAGAGACAGAGAGAGGGAGAGGGGGAGAGACAGAGAGGGAGACAGAGACAGAGAGACAGAGAGAGGGGGAGAGACAGAGTGAGGGAGAGGGGGAGAGACAGAGAGAGAGAGAGACAGAGGGAGAGCCTGTTAGTGTGTGAGTGAGAGTGTCTCATCGTCTCATGCGTTAGCTAGAAAAAGCAAATGATTCGCAGAGTGAGCATTAAAAAGTGAGAAGAAATGAGAAGGGGAGAAAAATCAATGTAAATGGCTCCCTATGGACGCCGGGTAATCAGGATTACTTCAGTGAATATAACAATCCGTACAGCAATCCGATAAAGAGCTGTCACATGTGGAGACTATTCCAGCATGTGAGCTCTCGAGCTCTGTCTGCTTTCAAATCCTCAATAATATATACATAATAATCATATGTAATCATATATACACCTGTAGAATATAATCTAAATAAAATACAGATGTGAGAACATTATTTACATCACAGTTTTTTAAGCTTTTATTAAGTCAACTGTAATGACTTTAGTGTAGTATAATAGAATATGTTTTAAATAATATATTTATAACTCACATATACAATTTGTTGTACTATACATTCCTAAAATGAAAGGAAATGAAATGAAATGAAAGATTGTATCTAAATGTCAGGGCATTGGCTATAGGGTACAGGGTGCATCTAATCATAATCTTATATGTCTTAATCTTATCTATAATATGTTTCTCTTACAATTATATATTTTTAAAAAAAGAAAATTATCATTACAATTATTTATTGATATAATATTTCAATTAAGAAAGTGGCAACTACAATTTGGGGACGTGGGAAATTATTATTATTTTTTTTTAAAGTGAGATAAAATTGTATAATAGCACATTTGGTTTTATATTAAAATGCACATGTATTAATGATTTATTACTACTCTCTATTAATTACTATATTATTTCTATATAGATACATAATGTACAAAAAACATGTTTCGTTTGATTAATGTCTGAAGATATAAACCCTTCAACTGAAGTACATCCCATTATAATGGAATCACACTGTAATTACCAATGTATTACAGTGTATTTTTAACCAAACTACCTGCAACATAAATATTAGCACCCATTGAACTTTTAATGAACAGAATTATATATTTTTAGCTTCACCAGAGGGTTTACTGCTCACCTCTGAGTTCCTGTTGAACTTATAAATCAGATGGAGGTTCTGTGTTGTGGTGTGGATGTTCTACCTTCCCTGAGGATCCTGTTAGAATAAACAGTATCATGGACTACAGGAGACTGAGAGTCAGAGTGCCTCTGCCGGTAGGTTACAAGTGGATCATGATCAATCTGATGAAACTGACCCATAAATATATGTTCAGATCTATGCAAAATGCAAAAAAAAAAAAAGCTTCCAGTCTCCTGACTCTCCTTTTCTTTGCCACAGTTGTTTTTTAATTTTATTTTATTTGCTGCATGTTTTACACCAGATGTCCTTCCTGACACGACACTCTACAACTTATCCAGGATTGGGACCAGCATTAAGGGTGCACTAACTTGTGCAGCCCCCAGTGGTTAGGTTAAGCCCTTGACTTAGTAACCTGTAAAAAGCCTGTAGGGTGAAGAGCAGAAGTGAAGTGCAGAAGAAGGACCTCGGACCCTGGAACATCTGGAGAGTCGACTGTGGAAGAGGCTCAAAGTTTCTCACATTCACAAATTCTCACATTTTTCCATCTTGTGTTCTGTTCTCCCATCTCATCCAGAATCATATTAAATATTACTTATTCCTAATATAATGTATTATATTATATTATATTATATTATATTATATTATATTATATTATATTATATTATATTATATTATATTATATTATATTACATTACATTATTATTTATGCAACATAATGAATAAGCACAGAGGTGTGTCACCTACAATATTATTAAATAAAAATAAATAAACAGTGGGGTGCAAAAGTTTAAGAAATTGTACGTTCAAAACCTATGATGTTTTTTTCCAAAGGATTTTTATTTATTTTATAAAATAATCTTATTTATATTAAATAAAAACATGTTCAATTGCTTTAATATTTTGCAATATTTACTATTTTATGTGCCTGATTTAAATAAAAAAATGCAAATGAATGCTATTGACCGTATTAATGGCTTTATACAAAAGATCAGATTTTTCTCATGAATAATCACTCCTGCTGAAGCGCGTGCTCAGACGACACTCTGATCGATTTGATGTAAACCAGATTAGAAGGTTTTGCACAAACTTGTACAGTACAAGGGGACACAAGGGGAGGATTAAGAAGTTTTTTTTTGTCAGTAATATCATTTGTAATAGAAATTGCAGGACTAAATAAAAAAATAATGCATAATATAAGCTCTTATACCTGGTGCTCTCATACCTTATAACCTCACTGTATTTTTAACTTACAATCACTAAATTAACTGAATTAATAATTAGAACTCTTGTATAGGTTCACTGTGCGATTAATTAACAATAAAGATTTTCCCCCTGTTTATCAAGGGTGCCAATAATTACCACCTAATTTCTACCTATACATGGAGACCTGGGGTTTGAATATTATTTCTAAGATTTGTTGAGAGTTTAGTGATCTAGCCAAAGGTTTGGACAAAATGTTAATATGAACGAAATGAGAATTTTTATCTTGGATTTTATTTTTTGGCTCTCGGTTAGAGAGTGTGTGGCTTCAGGCTTTTACTGTATATGGAGTAAACAGATCTTATGGCTGAATGTGAGTCAGAAAAACAGACTGAACATGTGTGTGTGTGTGTGTGTGTGTGTGTGTGTGTGTGCATGCACTGTGAATGTCAAGCGTGTGCTGAGCATGTAAACTCCTGTATGCATGAGCATGCGGCCCGGGTGTGAAATAGCTATATGACTATGAGTGTGTGTGAGAGAAAATGTGTGTGTGTGTGTGTGTGTGTGTGTGTGTGTGTGTGTGTGAGAGAGAGAGAGAGAGAGAGAGAGAGAATGTGAATGTGAGTGCACAGCCTTTAATCTGGCCACTATCTTGGTGGCAGGTTGAAAATGGGAGTGCAGTGTGCAACCACAGCTGGATAATCCATTCTCAACAGTGCAGCATGGAGCGCGAGCCGCAGCGTGCCCATTGTCATGCTGAGTTACATGGGCTCATGATCACATTACGTGGCCCGGGATCCTGACGTTTCGTCCGCTTTACACTGGTGTCTGTTCACAGCCAACTTATTTCCTTTCGGCCTCGCCCTGCCAGCAACCTTCTCAACACCATATTAATCTTATTTATGGACTTATCACACACAAATACCACAACACCACTGAGCGCTGGCAGCTTTTTCTCCCACACGCCCCTGGCACAAAATAAACAAGAGGTGTGATGGAAGCTGAAGAATAGAAATTGGTTGTTTACTACTTGTGGGCAAAAAAGAAAACTTGGAGAGTGTGTGAGAAGCAGTGGAAGTGGAAATTTGATTCTCAACTTATACGTTATGAACCAACACGGCCTGCGCGTTCGTTACTGATCGTTCTCATGACTCGAGGTGCCCGATCCTCTGTGTTTTCTGAACTGGATCGGGTCGGGTTTGTGATCCGTACGTCTGTAGGAACAGAGTTACTGTATCATTATTGTATCCCCGTATGCAGAGTTATAGCGCAGCCTCGGGGAGCGATTGCAGGAGGAGGAGGTTAATTCAGAGGGCCACAGTTTCCCCAACCTTATTCTGACACAGCCATGAGAGAGAGAGAGAGAGAGAGAGAGGAAGAGAGAGGGAGAGAGAGAGGGAGAGGAGGATGGGAGGAAGAATGTTTATTCCCATCTCAATTACACCTTCATCAGCATCATGTCTGTACGTCCTCACCGACACCATAAAGCGCAGAATGAGACGGTGCAGTGAGAGGAAGCAGCACATATGTCTTAATTACCGCACAGCTTCTATTTCTCTCTACTTCTCTCTGTGTCTCGTTTCAAACCAAAGCGCTATATTGATCTGACTCCTCTTCACTCACTCCCTCACTCATCGTCTATACTGCTTTATCCTGTATTCAGGGTCACGGGGGGCGGAGCCTCTCTCAGGAGACTTAGGGCACAAGGCAGGGTACACCCAGGACAGGGGGCCAATCCATCACAGGGCACACACACACACACATACACACACATATACATACACACACACACACTACAGGCAATTTGGGAACGCCAATTAGCCTAATATGCATATCTTTGGACTGTGGGAGGAAACCGGAGAACCGGAGGAAACCCAACAAGCACAGGGAGAACAGGCAAACTCCATACACATAGAGACGGGAATCGAACCCGGACGCTGGAGGTGCAAGGCGACAGTGCCTACCACTACACCACCGTGCCGCCCTGACTCCTCTTGTCTTTTTACAAAAAAATAAAAAATAGAACAAGCGAACGGACCTGGAGGCAGGAGAATTTTTTTTAAATGCCGTTCCTGAGAGTGTTCGTAATCTATAGCACTTGTCGTGATTTTTTAAAGATATAATATCAATATTCTTATAAGAGAAGTCATAAAAAAATGCTAAAATAACATTTAGAAACAGAAGAAGCCTTTGATTAGATGTTAATATTTTCTTTTTTTTTCAAATCTTTAAAATCATTAAACAATTGTTTTTATCACACAACAAACATTTATTTTTTTATTATTATTTAGTTGCTATAGGAACGTTTCAGCAGCGTTTGTTATCTAATCTTTACACCAGGATGCCGCTGTACATTACGCACCATAGCACCGTCTCCTTGTTTTGTCAGATGATGTCAGACTGAGTTGATCTACACAAACCTGCTGTACTTTTCCTCACCTTAGCTTCCTGAGGTGACGTGGCGTTTCCTCAACAGACCTGAACACATTCAATTTAAACAAACTGATATAATTATTAACTCATTCCTGAAGATGTGATGGAACACTGACGATCATTACTGAATCTTTAGTCGATGTTCTCTGTCTGATGGCTCGTGTACACCAGAAGAGAAACACACGTCCCTTTAGTGTCCATTATGAGGACCGGCCATGTGTGTGTCTCCACACGCGTCCCCTGGCTGAGTAACAGCTGTGTAATGTGTGTGAGAGAGCCATTTGCTGCACTGGACTGACACGTGAATTTACAGCTTTTTGCCTCTTTACTATAATCCACGTTTATCATCAGCCGATCAATTGTACAGGCTGCAGTTAATATTTTTTCATGGATAAATCATTTATCAGCTTTTTACGAGCGGCTGATTGATGCGTTTCGCTACACGACCGTCCCAGACGCTTCAGACAGACGAGGAGGACGAGGAGAAGCGCAGACGCAGACATCACTACAGATTTATGTTCATACGGAGGCATTTGGCTGCGAAATATGGAAAAGGACAAAATGATTTTGTATAAAGGCATGTACTGACTTATTTATTTATTTATTTATTTATTTATTTATGATTTTGGAGCATTGGACTACTGAACGATCCTTTGTACGCTGTTACGGTTTGAACATAACGGTTAGAGATTTTACAGGATGCTTCTATTATTTTCATGTTGTGTTGTTATGTTTGATTCAGTGTGTGTGTGTGTGTGTGTGTGTGTGTGTGTGCACGGTGAAGAGAAGAAGCGCAGGCTGACTGTCAGCTGTATGATATGCTGTGAGTGGCCTCTGCTGGCTAACCGAGGGCAGCATGAGTCACAGTGCAGCAGCTGCATAAACACACACACACACACACACACACACACTTGTTTCTTCCCCTCACTCGGTCACACACTGAACGCAGACACACACCTTCCACTAATGGGACGCTGGTCAAGGTTTAGTGAGAAAGATGATGGAGTAGACGTGTTGGTCACTCGCTCGGTGCACTGCATCACTGATTTCTTCTTCCTCCATGTCTCCGGGCCGTCCACCTTCCCGAACCGGAACCAGAACCAAAACAATGCAAAGGCCTCCCCCCCCCCCCTGCCCCATCTCTCTCCCTCTCTCTCTCCCTCTCTCTCTCTCGCTCTCTCTCTTCCTCCCCCTCTCTCTCTCTCTTCCTCCCCCTCTCTCTCTCCCTCCCTCTCTCTCTCCCTCTTTTCCTCTCTCTCTCCCCCTCCCCCCCCCCCTCTCTCTCCCTCTCTCTCTCTTTAATATAAAAGATCACTTTGTGCACGGTGTCTGTACTTCCTGTTCAGCAGCACAGCTCTCACCACGTGCATTTACATCTCACATGACTCGGGACCTAAAACACAACAACAACAGATATATTGATGAGAATTAATGGCAGTTAAAAAAAAAACCTGAAGAGTAGATTCTCATGGGAGTTTTCAGTGTACAATAATCAATAATGTCACAGCGAGGCTCACGTTACACTTCCTCTGTTCCTTTAAAGTTAAACAGGACTTACACAAGATAAAATAACAAAGACTTATTGTTGACCTTATAAACATTAACTAAAAACATAACCACCGCATAAACCACTAAACACTATTTAGTCCAACACAACAACTTATTTAATATCATTATTTTGTAATATTTACTGATAAATATAATTCTGGATATCTCTGGGGACAAAATGAATGATTATTTACACCCTGATATTTAAAATTTTTAAATATTGATTATCAAAAATACAAGACATATCTTAGTCATAATTAGCTTATTTGTTAGAAAAAGGAAAATGGCAAAAGGGCAAAAAATAATTTAATTCATAAAATGAAATCATTTCAGACGTTTATTCACAGCAGGTAATAATATTTATTCTGCAATATATTTATTATTAATTTGGGAGACAACAGAAGAATAAACAACACACAAAGCAGATGAGATTAAATACATGAAATAATTACATGAAATAAAAACCTGACTATGCTTTAATAAATATTAAACCAGACTAATAAACATACAGGAGTAATTCCCCACCAGCTCTTTATGCAACCTGACTCTCTATTTTTTTTTATAAGTTTCTGCACAGAGGCTCCGAAATCCTGAGCTCCGGAGATTCAAGTGAAAATTTGGTGAAACGTTATTGAAAAAGAAAAAGGTGTGTGTGTGTGTGTGTGTGAACACCTCATCGACTGTGTTTTGAATCGAGACTGGAAAATGAAAAGTGTCTGTGTGTGACCTGAAAAAACCCTCTTTTTCCACGCACTGAATTTCCCATCAGATATGAACGTCTGATCCATGCGGTCGTGTTCCCGAGTCACGAGCTCGTCCTCATAAGAGCGAGACGGTGCTGCTGCTGTGGATCATCTGCTGTTTTAGTGTAAAGGTGTGCAGTGTGTGTGTACCGTACTGGAGATCGGTGTGTACCGTGGAACCTCTGAGTTGGACGTCAAATACATTAGTGATGATGCGGAAGAGAAGAGAAAGAAAACCGTATTATAGCACAGATAAATGATAAATGTTGTATGAATTTAAAAAAAGAAGAAGAATTTGTTTAGCAGCCTTATAGTTATCATTTGTCTAATATTGTAAAAATGTGTATAAATATTAGAAATATAATTTACACATAAATCTGAAATCTCTAACAAACTTACAAACACACTTTTTATCTGAAAAGCTACAAAGTTTTAATTTTATGAATTGAAAAAGTTTTGGTAGTAATTTCACTAACTGTGTCTTAACAATGTGTAAACAGAATCATAATCCTGTAAATTAACACCAGTAACGTGAGTTAAAATTGTACAAATTGAATGAGTTTGACTGAAATAAGCCCCGAGTTCCTCAGACGCTGGTAGGATATTTGAAGAGAAGTCCATCGCTTTGGCTAAACTCCTTCATCAGCGGTTGTGTTTGGACTGAATCGCTCGTCTTTTCCTTTTCAGTGACAGAGCTGTATCTTACATCAGCCGTGTAAACACTGGGAAACTGTGAGCCAGCGCGCCGCTGATGGATCTCATGAGTGTTGGACGCTGCTTAATTAGCGCGCTGTGTTAACACGGCAGCAGGTGAAGAGCATATTGCACTTGGAAAATTACATTGCCGGTGATGGTCGAAACACAGCCAACAAAGATGTTATAAATGTGTCTGCGTTAGCGAGAGCTTTTATTAGTTTCCAAAATTACACATGATTGATGCGGCCAAATTATTGCGCTCGGTTACTGCAACAGGAAATGACACGGGATTATTAAAGACTGCAAACGAGAACAGAAACCGACAGCGTGAAGCCTGAAGTGGAAAAACAAAAGAGAGAAAAGAACAAACAAGCACAGAGAACTCAGCGTTCAGCGAGGAGGTCAGAGCCGGACAATGATGAAAAGTCCATATGTTACCGTAGCGCCATAAATTATGTGGAAACGTATGGTAAGGCCACCAAAGGGGCTTCCAAAAATAGGCCAGGGAACAAGGTTCTGACTGCGCTGAAACAAATTGCCTGCTTTTTTGAGCTGCAGAGATCGCACAGCTCCTGACATCCCTGTTTACACGACCCATCCGAGCTCAGACTGCGAAAGAGAGAGAGAGAGAGAGAGAGAGAGAGAGAGATGGGACATCGAGCGGTCCTGCTCCAGCGCCCCCTCACCCACACAACCATCTGCATGAGGGGGCTGAAGATTTATTAAGCTCGCTCTCACTGTGAGGTGAAGAGACGCGCTGTGGTCCAGCTCCGGGAGCGGCAGGTCACTGATGAGACTCGACGTCTCACAGAATCTTACAGCGAGCGCACTGACGTCTGGGAGAGAGAGAGAGAGAGAGAATATTCAGTAGTACGATCTAATCGAGGCAGGATGGAACCTTGTGCTCGTGGAGTAGATATTATTGACCTTAACAGTAAGTTGTGTTACTTTAGCTGGATGTTGGTCAGCAGCACCAGTCTGATCTTATGTGTGTTGAAAGGATCGGGAGCGACGTACCTCATTAAACACTGGATTCGGGTTCTCGCTCAGAGAATCAGCGCTATCAGCTATGTGGTGGTTCTGAGCCTTTGAGCGAGGTTTGTGTTTGTATTCTTTAAAAAGCTCGTGTCATTTCCTGCTGCAGTAACCGAATGCAGTAATTATAAAGCCGTATCAGTCATGTGTGACGCGTCGCCGCTGAGACGTCCTGAATACAGCAGTGTTTATGACGGGGACTTTACATGTCCTTAAGTGCCGTTCAGCCGCTCTGTTCCGGTCAGAGGAGTGGCCATAGGGGTGGGTGGGGAGGTGGGAAGGGAGATAGAGGAGGGGGAGAAAAAAAATCCCATTTACGGCGTGCCAGATGGGACTGGCTGGACGCTCCAGTGAAAACAACACATCTTTCTTTTTGGGCCGGCCGTGTCCAGCTCACCTCAGCACACGGCCTGCCAGCCGCTGATGGATCTGAAAAGGCCGGCGTAAGTGGGTGACACTGGCTGCCTTGTTATAGCTGCCAGTCTTCTCCCTGCTTCCTGTCATTATTACATGGCCAAGATTTATTTGCGTTTGGAGCGGTGTGCCGGGCGCCAGCCATTTGCTATTCATCACAGGGGCTTTTGCCAGAGTGGAGCGGCGGCGCGGGGCCGGCACGGGCCGCGCCTGTAATTGCCGCCGTCATCGAGCTGTGGAAATGATGAGGAGGGGCTGATGGGGCCAGGGGTCGAGACCCCGCCCCTGCCACACACATGGATACACATTCTCACTCATAAAAACACAAACACACACGCACACACACAGTATAGAGAGTGTGTAAAATCTTCCAAAGTATCATGACGTGGTGGGACGTTTAACAAACATAAAATCCTGATCAGGTATTAAACAGGTACGGGCCTCACACACACACACACACGCACACACACACACACACGGCCTTGCATTACATGCAATAATTAAAACAGCATGGTGTCACAGAACAAGGCTCCATTTACACTCCGCGGCTCCGCAGTCAGGAGGATCCGGCGTCTACTGTCGGAACGTGAGAACTCCACTATCCACGTTAACGCTGCCTCAAAGAATCAGCACCGAGCCTCTCCCGCTCAGACTCAATAAACAGACATTAGTTCTCCCGGAGATGACAGGTGTCTCCCCGAGATAAACAAATAAAACCAAAACAACAGACACACCAGTGGGGGGGAAGCTGCGGTCGCGCACAATCGTGTCTGTTTAGACGATAAATCATCAGAATTAAACATCATAACTAGGCCATCATAATTAATTGGCCAAAAGAGAATTGGTGTGACGGCAGGCACAGGAAGCAGGAAAGAGGAATCTACTTCCTCCACATGGCGTCATCAATCTCCTCCACCGAGCTCTTCAGCTACAGGCGGCTCGCACCGCACCACCAGAGAAGGAGAGAGGAAGAAGAGAGAGAGGAAGAAGAGCGAGGAAGAAGAGAGAGAGGAAGAAGAGAGGAAGAAGAGAGGAAGAAGAGAGAGAGGAAAAAGAAAGAGGGGAAGAAGAGAGTGGAAGAAGAGAGAAAGAAGAGAGGAAGAAGAGAGAGAGGAAGAAGAGAGGAAGAAGAGAGAGGAAGAAGAGAGGAAGAAGAGAGGAAGAAGAGAGGAAGAAGAGAGAGAGGAAAAAGAAAGAGGGGAAGAAGAGAGAGAGGAAGAAGAGAGGAAGAAGAGAGAGAGGAAGAAGAGAGAGAGGAAGAAGAGAGAGAAGAAGAAGATAGAGGAAGAAGAGAGGAAGAAGAGAGAGAGGAAGAAGAGAGAGGAAGAAGAGAGAGAGGAAGAAGATAGAGGAAGAAGAAAGAGAGGAAGAAGAGAGGAAGAAGAGAGAGAGGAAGAATATAGAGGAAGAAGAGAGAGAGGAAGAAGAGAGAGGAAGAAGAGAGAGAGGAAGAAGAGAGAGGAAGAAGAGAGAGGATGAAGAGAGAGGAAGAAGAGAGAGGAAGAAGAGAGAGAGGAAGAAGAGAGAGGAAGAAGAGAGAGGAAGAAGAGAGAGAG